>JAADWA010000360.1:0-29276 GCA_023335935.1 Pythium phragmiticola | reverse complement strand
CTTCAGTGGTGCGACCGCCAACTCGAACAACGACCACAAGATCCAGTGGTGGATCAACAAGTGGGGTACGGAGTCGCAACAGGTCGTTGCACAGGAGCCCGGAGCGAAGCCACCCGCGAAACTCCTGTAATTTGAACCTCGAAACGGCTCCACCACTTCACTCGCCAAGTCGGCAGTGCTGTCGCTCTATGTTTTTGTTAACTCTACAGTACACTAAAAGATATCCAAGAACATTTGAAAACACTCAGCGATTGTTCTTATTGATTTCTGTGTCGTGTTTGACTGTGATGGCATTCGCCCTGGAGATGTTTTTGTGTTGATGACAGCAAGTCATTACTACTACGGTACTTTCTAGAGGCGACTACGTTCTCACAAACGACTCCAACCTCTGGTCACTGCACCACGCAGCCCGACAAATACTGTAGGCTTGATGCTGCGCTTGGGTGTCCAATACTAAAATGACACTCCTGATCCACCAAGACCGGATTCCCACGCGAGCCAACGCCGAAGAAGACGATCGATTCAGCAGTTGCTGTTTGCAGTTCTTTCCAAGGACAACCGTGGCGCGGCTCTTACTGTGTTATTTACAGGATCATTGACATTAGGTATGGCACACCACGGGCGTTAATCTCAGGCTGTACCATAACTACAGTGCGGGCACATATTATACTATAATACACTACTCAAGCATTGCTGTGATTTATGGGTTTCGTGTCTCCTGTACACAAAAGCCATAAATAACAACAGTGCGGCTGGACGTGAGATGATGACCGCATGGCAAGATCGCCATGGATGGACGTGGATCGGCGCGCCGCAGAGCGGCGTACTGGGGCTTTTCGTCGCACCACAGGCACAAGATTCAAATTCCTACGATCCACACCTCCACAATCCGCCTTCTTCTGTCCCCAATGGCTCTCTAGAAGCGACGCAATCGCAACTTTCTCCTCATCGCCCAGACGATCTGCCGCGCGCGCTTCGGCTCGTGCTGCTGGGCGCGGAGATCGTCATGTCGCTGGCTGCTGGCTTGCTGTGCGTATGGTGCGGGACCATTGCTCGCTCGGTCGGTCGGCCCATCGTGGGATCGGCACTCGCCGAGTGCGCGTACAGCGCCGTCTTCACGTACGGTCTCCTCGTCTTCTTTGCCACCATCTTCCAGCTGCACGACCGCGTGCTCCTCGTGAAACGGTTCGTAGTTCACCCAGCAGCGCCAGTCCTCTCTGCCTGACTTATATCGCTTCGTGTCAGGCTCGGGTTGTCATGGACACCGCTGTCGGCTGTCACTGTGAGCATCCTCTTCCACTCCGCCAGTCTCCTTTCCACAGAATCCAATCGCCCGACTAGATCGACCCCTACACTGTCGCTTCGCGCGCTGCTGCTCGCGCCCGTTGAAGAGGAACTGTTCTTCCGAGGCCTCGTCGTTCACCTCGCACTCCACCGTCTCAAGGGGAACGCAATCGCCAGTGCCATTGTCTCGAGCGCTGGCTTTGCGCTCGTCCACTTCGCCAATGCCCGACGACTCGCACCGCCCCTCACAGCGCTGCTGATCCAAATCGCGTGGGCAGGTGTCGTGGGTTTTTCTCTGGCGCTACGGTTCGCTCGCAAGGGCTCACTACTCGAGTGTATTCTCATTCATACGCTCAACAATTTCTTTGCAGCAGTCGCGTCCGCGTCCTCACTCACCGAATCCAGTATGCTGCAACTCGGTACGCCAAGGGGCAATGAAGATCCACCTACTGCCCAGGGAAGGACTGACGTCCCGTGCGATTGTGTATATATGGGCAGGAATCCTCTCGATCACGGCGTACGGTCTCGCGAGCGCCCGGGAACTGTACTTTCTCAGAGGCCATCGTAGGCCGTGAGTCCATTCTCGTTGAGAATATCATCCCGCCCGCCCCCCTTGTCCGGGTCCAAGAGCCACGCGCCCAAGTCGAAGAAGCTATAGGCCATGGCATAGTGGCCCGCCGTGTGGCCGTGTTTCTTCGAAACCACCAACAACAGAGTGAGCGCTGGGGATTCCAAAACCGACAAGACTACTACGTACGTTTTGGTGGTTGGGGTTGGCGCCCTTCCCAAGCAGAAACTGCGCGACCTTGAGATTGTTGTTTTGCGCTGCGAGCAGAAGCGGCGAGTTGCCGTTGTCGTCGCCCTTGTTAATGTGGAAGACGCTCTTCTCGAGCACGTCGTCGTAGAGCGTGCCAACGCCAGGAGCAAACGGCTTGGTCACGGTGAGCGGATCGAAGGCGCGGTCGGGCAAGTCGGCCAGCGCCTCTTTGATTTGCTTGAGCTTGCCGTGGCGGACAAGCGTACACAACTCTGCAAACGTCACGAGCAGTTTCGAGCCATTGGTGGTCGTGCCTTCGGCACTCGCCGCCTCAGGAGAGAACGAAGAAGACGGTGCTGGTGAGGGCGCGGCTGCTGTCCGGCCGAGTGTTGGTGACGCTGCCATAGGCGGCGGAGCAGTCGTGGACCCCACGGGCAGGTCGTCGGGATTGTGCCTGCCGTACAAACGCTTCAGTGTGGTGCGTTCCGCCTCGCGGAGCTGCTCGACCGACGTCAGGACCTTTTTACGGTGCAGCCGGTGTTCCATGCCCAGTGTGTTTTTCAGGTCGTCGTCGTTCACATGCAGCAGTAGTGCGCCGTCGACAGCCGCATCCTGGAACGCGCGCTTGTACTGCGCGAGCGCGAGCGTGTCGAGCCAGCGGCCGACGTCGGCGACACTCCACCCGGCGACCTGCAGCGGCTGCTGGCCTGGGAACTTACCTGGCGGGACGGCCGGCGTGAACCCCACGGGAGAAGGTGAGGAGCCACTGGACGCTACGGTGTACTCGGGCCACTTGTGGTTGGCGACCGCGGCCGCGCTGTCGAGCGTCATGTGGTGCGCGCCGATCTTGCGCATGGCGCGGACCATGTTCATGCTGCTAAAGTAGGTCATGCTCATGGACATGAAGCCAAACTTCATCATGGTCTCGGTCGACTCCATGAGCGAATTGGCTTCGTCGCGCTGCTGCGACGTGAAGGCGCTCGCTGAATGGATCGCCGCTGCCTGGATCGCACTGCGGGAAGGTGAGGAGCCGCTGGGCGACGACGACGAGCCCGGCCACGGACTGGCTACACTTGGACTACCGGCGCTGCCAGGCGTGCCTTGCGATGATGGCACGAGATCCAGGAGCAGTTGGCTGCGTGTCGCCTGCTTGTGTTTGATCTTGTCGAGCTCGCGTTGCTGCTCGTCTAGTAGAATCACGAGCTTGCGCTCGAGCCCCTTGAGCTCATCGTCCTTGGCGAGCCGCTCCTTGTCGAGCGCGTGCAGCTTCTCTTCAAGCACGCTGAGCGTCTCCTTGCGGGCCGCGATCTGCGCCAGCATTTGCGTGAACTCGCGGTCGAGCCGCATCTTTTGCTCGCGCAGCTGCCACTTAGCGTGCTCGTCCATTTGCTTGGCGAGGCCCTCGGTCTCGAGCTGCGCGAGCGCGTGCATCTCGGCCTCGAGAATGCGAATGCCTTCTTCCAGCTCGCAGATCTCGCGCACGACGCTCTCGGTGTCCGTTTCGACCTGCGCCTTGGTCGACGCCAGCAGCGCGACCTCGCTCTGGAGCTTGGTGCCGTACAGCTTGTACTCCATGAGCATTTGCTTGCCAAACGTAATGCCCTGCGACTGTGTCTTGGAAAAGAGAAACTTGTCGCGCTCCTGGCGGAACCGGCGGCGGCCCAAGTGGCCGCGGTACATTCGCTGTAGATTCGTGGCCGCGGTGCGGCGGCGGCGGCGATGGAACAGTCGACGCTTGGCCAAGTACTGGCGCACGAGCCGCTGCATCGTGGTCGCGCTCTGCCTCCTGCGCTGGCGGATACGGGTCACCAGTCGTCTAGCGAGCCCGCCACGCACGACCCGCTGGATCTCACAGGCCGCGACGTACTGCTGCATGCGTTCGCGGTAGTTGTTGCGACCCATCTTGCCGCGCCAGTGGCGCTGCAGCAGCCGCACGGCCCAGTCTTCTCGCTTCATGCCGTGGTACTTCATGCGCCCGAGCTTGGCGCGCCAGAGCCGCTGCACGTGGATCGCACACCGCGTGCGCTTGAGGCGCCACGCCAGGGTCCTCGCAAAGAAGGCGCGGAACGCCCGCTGGATGGCACGCGCGTGGCAGTCCATGCGCTGGAGCCGCTTGTAGTTGCGCTGCACGCGCCACGCCATGTACTCTTTGACCTCGGGCATCGTGGCATTGTCGGGGTAGATCTTGGAGCCGTCGCCGATCTTGTAGATGAGGTTCGAGCTGAGCCGCTCAAAGGCCGGCGTCGTCGGGTCCCAGGAACTCATGTGCGTGAGCGTGGCGCTCGTCTTCTTCTTCTTCTTTGACGACTTCTTCTTTGACTGAGGGAGCACAGCGGTAGACTGTGGGGGCGAGATCTGCGCGGACGCGGTTGTGATCTGCGACTGCTGGAACGCGAGCCAGTGGCTCTTGTCCGGGGACGTGAGCTGGTTGGTCGTGGTCGTGGTTGTCAACGCTCCAGTGCTGGGCGAGTTTGAAGACGCGGGGGACGGCACGACCTGCTTCACGGTCGTGAGCACACGGTCCAAGAACGCGTTCTCGTACGACATTTTGGTCGGCGGTCTCCGCTCGTCCTCGTCTCGCACAGGCGGCTGGTTTGGCTTGGGTACCAGCCCGGATTTCTTGGGAGGTGGCGAGTGCTGCGGCGTCAAGCCGACGGCGATCGACGTCTCGGAGGCATGGGGGGCGTCGCGGAGCTCGTGGAAGCCCGTGGCCAATTGCTCGAGCAGCACGAGCATCTCGTGCTTGCACTCTTGCAGCACCTCGTGGCCGCTCGCGAGCCACACGACACTACTCAGCGGCTTGCTGCCATTGTTCGGTCGCGCCCTGAGCACTTTTCCAATCGAATCCACGAGCACGACGCCCGTCGAGTCCACGAGCGACTGCGTCTGCGCCGCCACATTCACGAGCGCGTCCTGGGCCGCACACACGCTGAAAAACGGCGCACTCAGCCGGAGCTTCTTCCCAGCCCCCGCTGTGCCACGCAAGTCGAAGTGGTTGAGTGCACCGTGGCACAATGCCTTGCGGCCATCCAGCGTGATCGGATTCATCACAGCTGTGAGCAGATTCAGCGCGAGCGGCGTCGTGACGCGCGCAATGTACGCGGCAGAAAACAGAAACCGCGCGTGGAAATACACGGGCAGATCCGGTCGCGACTCGGGCGTGCAGGCAAAGACCTTGAGGCAGTCGTGGAGAAACTGCGCGAGCGTGGCGTCGACAAAGCTAAAGGAATTGACCAGCACGAGCGCCCGCGTGTTCACGTCGCGTGGAGGCGACTGCGCCATGAACAGCGTCGCGATGTTGCCGCCATTGCCAAATCCGACGAGGTAGTACGGCGCGTCCCGGAGAAAACCGCGCCCGTGGGGCCCCACGTATCGGAGCAGCGCCTCGAAGCACGCGCAGTGGTAGGTATTGTTGAGCAGCGTGCCGGCGCGCCACGTCGTGTAGGCCTGCCCCGGGTAGTTCCACACGAGGATCTGCACGGCGCCGTGGTACCGCGTGACAATGGGGTTGAGCAGAATCTGGAGCCGCTCCCACGTGTCGAAGAGATCGTGGATGACGACGAGATTGAAGAAGGTATTCGGCTCGTGACCGGCGGGCAGTTCCCGCGCCGTCTTGTCGCCGAGAATACAGTACGGGAACGACGTCTCCGAGTCGAGTTGGAAAATACCGTGCGTGTAGTCGCGCACGTCGGTCTCTGCTAACGCGGGGAACGGCAGTCGCGTCGCGGCCTCGATCTTGCGGCGGCGGTGCCTGCGTCGCTCCGTGTGTTCGAGCCTGGCCTTGGCCAGTGCATCGGTCGCTGCCGCCACGGCGTTCGAAGGCGGCGTCCCGTGCGCGAGCACTTTGGTGAGCGCGGCCTGGACAGTATGGACAAGCGACTCGCGGTTGATGGGCTTGCCGATGCAGCCGTCCATGCCCGTGTCTTTGTAGAGCTGGAGATCCACGGGGGTAGTCTTGCTGCTGAGACAGAGAATGGGCGTACGCGCTCGGGTGGCAGACGCGAGCGAAGCAAGACTGCGCTGCACTTGGGTCTGCCGCACGATCTTGGTGAATTCGAGACCGCTCATGGACGCGTCGAGCAGCTCGCGATCCACGAGGATGAGATCAAAGCCGTCTATTTCCTTCACGGCGCGGATCGCTTCATTCGGGTCCGTGAGACTTTCAATCTCCAGCGAGTAGGCAAGCGATTCCGACGCCTGGGTGAGCATATCGTGGAGCGATTGCAGCGCAGAGAGATCCGTGTCCAGCAGCAGTACGTTCGCGACTGGTTTCTCAGTCACCGCACGGCCGCGCGTCGAGCGGGACGCCGACCCAGGCTTGATAGCGTCCTTGCCACTGCGGAAGAGCTGGCCTTCCTGGAGACTCCTCTCTTCAATCTGCTTGCTCTCGCCGCGCAAGTACTTGTCCATGGCCACGACGCTGTCGCTCGCTTTCATGGGTGCAGCTCCGACTCGCTCCTTGTTGTGGGTCGTGAGGTGGACCGCCGGCAGGGTTGCAAGGCTCTTGGACGCAGACAAGGCTTTCGCCTCGCCACTCACCGTGGGTCCCTTGGGCGACAGAATCGCGGGCAGAACTGCGCTGGGCGAAACGGGCAGTACCAGTGACGGGGCCGATACAGCACTGGCCAATGCCGGGTTGGTCCACTTGTCAGTGGGCACCTTGCGCAGATACAGCTTCTCCTTGCGTGCGACTTCGTCGTCGACCATGGCGTCCCATTTGACCTTGACGGCGTGCCGCTTCGTGGCGACTTGCCGCGTGGCGTCAGCCTGGAAACCCGGTTGCTTCACTGTGAGATCGCGTGCACGGTCCAGCAGCGTGTAGATGGCGTAGCAGTTGCTGCAGACGCGGACCTGGCGATAGAGATTCGCGACGCCATCCAGGTCGCCGTAGATGCGTGAGCGATACCCGTCGCGAATAGACTGCGCGAGCGTCGGATCCATGAGGCTCGACCGGCGTCGTGCGTTGGGCTGGCTCGCCTTGTCCGGGGACACCGTCTCTTGGCTACCACCACTCGTCTCTTGGTGTTTCGCTGCGAGCGCCGCCACGAGATGCTGCTTGTTGGGTTTCGCCAGTGCGATGGACTTGTACGTGAGGATGCGGAGCTCGCTGTTCGCCGGGGCGGAGCAGCTGCTCGTGGCGTCGACAGTCGCTTTAATGGATCTCCCGTGGGCGTGTGGGTCGTCGAAGCGAGCGACTCGTGTCGCCTCGAGCAGCTCATGCAGCTTCTGGTCGCCGACGAGTTGTCGCTCGTCGTCGGAGAAGAGGAGCCGCAACGCCGTGGCCGCTTCCATGCCGTCAGCATGGAAGCGAGCAACGTGGTGGGGCGTCTTGGTACTTGCTGCAGTGGCACTCTCACTGAGCGGCTGCTGGAGAATAAAGTCGCAAAAGTCTCCACAGCACTTGAAGGGCGTCGGGAAGGAGCCGTAGCTGTTGCTGCTTGATGAGGAGGATGACAATGAGGAAGAAGAGGCGATGCCGAACTCGCTGCTACGGCGTCGCGTGGGGCCATCGCTGCGCTTGCGTTGCCGGAGGTACTGTGTCGGGCTTGGGATGATGAGACTTGACGGCGGCGTTAGAGTCGACTCACATGAGGTTGTCGACAAGGGGACGTCCAGTGTGAGCGGCGACGGGACGGCGTCGCTGTCGTCGTCACTGTGAGTGGAATGCATGGCCAATTAGACATGGAGACAGACACATGTGTGGGCGGCACGAGAGTCCATGAAGAAGACAGCGCACGCGAGAGAAAATAGACTCCAGTCTCCGCTACCGGTATTAATATTCTGGAGAGGGGCAATGGTTCGCGGTCGGGATATTCCGTATCATCGCTAACGTGAGGACAAGGAGCTTCAAGTGCCAGTAACATAAAATCAAAATAAAACATAAAATCAAAATTGCATTCTCCTGTGATGGAACCTCACTCTCCTGACTCAGTTTCCAAGCTGGTCGACTCGGCCACAGGCCGAGGGTTTACGCGCTGTCGGTACGGAGGCGGCGCTTCTCGTCCGTCGGTGCGATCGTCGTGGGCTCCAGCACGCCCTCCATCTTCTTCTTGGCCTTCAGGACCGACTCAGGCGAGCGCACCGTCATGCCCTCGAGGCGGCGGTCCTCTTGAGGCATCGGGAAGAGAGTGTTCGGCAGCAGCCTGGGGTTGGGGACCTTCACGAGGTTGCGCTCGACATGAGCGTCCTCTGCATTGGCATTCGCGAGCACCGTAGCGACGGCGACGAGGAGAGCCGAGACCTTCATTTGGCAAGAGCGGTTTAGCACAGTTCTGTTCTGATGTCGAATTCTAGAGTGACGAGAAGAGACGAAACCAGCAGGCAGCAGCCCATACAAAGATCGAGTATGAATACACGCGCCCGCCTCCGCTGAACATTTCATGGTGCCAGACTGAATGGCGCTTGATGGTGATGGCCTTTGAACCATCTGGTCGTACATGGCCGGAACAGACCCTCCCTTTCCTGTAACCGTCAATTATTCATTATTGTAGGTATTGATCCGGTACTTACCGATATGTCGATTTCTCCCGACTTCTCCAAATATCTATTATAAAAGGTATTTCGTGATTGCCCATCTGATTCCGACATCAACGAAGTGTTCATAGCCAATCCAACCTGAACAGAGAACGAGCATCTTCGTCTCTACCCCTGCCCTAATCGTACAGAGCCCGTCCCGAATGGACCACATGCCGGCATTACTCACAATGGACCGCTGCACCAGCTGGATTGAATGGATCCCCACGTCTCGGATCATCGACGGGGTCCGTCGAGGATACCATACTGTACGAAAGAAGAGGGGCGTTCTCTTTCTCCTGGAAGTGCGTACTGTAGTACTGTACGCAGTCTCGTCCGTCGATCCCGGCACGCAGGACTCGTGATCTTCCAGTCTCATGGTGTACTGCACGTGCAAACAGGAGCGCTGAGAACGCGTTGCGCGTCGTGGAGCAGCACTTTCGTGTCGCCCACGGCACGTGTCGCCATCTCCACGGCTCGATCCAATGCCATCGCGTGCGAGTTCATCACGCTCAACTGGTCGGCGGCGCGGCGCTGCTTCGCCAGCATGGACGCCACAAACTCGGACGTTGCGACGCTCATGGCGTTCTCGTCGCTGGACGAGACTGCCCACCGCGCGCACAGATCACTAAGACGATGGGTCGCCAACTTTGCGTGCAGGTCCGTCGTCTTGACGGAGCAGAACGTCGATAGTGTCCGTGGCTGACTGCTGCGTTCCGCGTACGGTGTCGCTGGAGGCGGATAATGAGACGAGCGAGCAAGCAGTCTGTGCACGTGAGCTCGCTCGAGTAACATCACCGGCACGCGCGGTCCAGTGCGCTCGTGTAGGGTGACGACGGGTGTCGCTAGTTTGGCAGCTTGGGATCGTCGCACCCGTTGAAGCAGCACTGCAGCTGCGCCCGGATCGATCACGCTGGATGACTCCCGACGCTTCCGAGGGTTCCGTGCCTTCGCTCTTGGTTTCAGCTCGCTCTGCAATAGGAACCGCTGTCTCCCTCGCGCCCATTCCTCTGCGAGTTTCACGAGATCATCTCCGGGATGTCGAACAGCCTGCTCGTGGCGAGCCGCCATCTCCCGTCGCCCCTCAACCACTCCTGTCCCGCCGGAATGGGTGGTTCCTTCGGCACTTGCCACTGCTATTGCTGGTGCTTCTGGGTCCCAGTCGTCGGAATACTCGAACGCGTGCGTTTCTTGTTGGCACCGGTCGACGTCTCCTGTTGTTTCCTCACTGTCGTCCGCCATTTCAAACGCGTCCTCCTCGTAGCCGTCCTCGTCCTCTTGCGAGTGTTCCCTTTCTTGTGCAACTACATGCGGATGAGGCGGCCACGTCGCCTCGCCCACGGGATCTCCTGTAGAGAGAAAGTCACTTAAGTACGAGTCTTCGGCGCCACTGGCTGGGACAGATTGTTCTGCCTCCAGGGCGCTCGAATGGCCCAGGGATGAATACGACGACGCCACGCTCATGCTCGCGTGGAGACAAAGGGGAGTCTGTCTTCTCCATGCCCGTGCTGTCGAAACACCGCGTCGTTTCGACTGTGTGCAGGCCATGCTGGGGAACTGCCCTATCAAAAGTGAGCAGGTTCGACCTTGCATTCCTTGAGAGGGTACTAAGAATACCCAAATGGCTTCAAGTGACACCCACGCTCCCACTCCCATTGCCGATCTCACCGCTCATGAGACGCCCACAGGAACCACGGGTCATTGTGCGGCCCCATCCTCCGAGTACCAACGCGGCGTGCAAGCGATTCAGTGTCCGCGATGGCTTCCACCTCAAGGAACGCAATGACGAGCAGCGCGTCGAGATCGACCACTCGATTGGTGCCGATGGAATCCTTCAGGCGTCGGCCAAGGCGTTGCCCACGAACCAGGCCAGCGAGGTCTCCCACCGAGCCAACGACGAGCACTCGCATGCAGACATTGTCCCGCACCGCGCCTCCTGTGTGGACGCCGAGGTCGCGATGATCTTTGACTTCCTGCAGCGTGCTGCGCCAGCCTTCGCCGTCACCGAGGCGACAGCATCCAACACGCCCGTAGTCCCCCCAGTCGAGCCACCGAAAGAAGCCCCAGGTGTCGTTCCTCCACTCGCCCACCGACAAGCCGAAGCCGCAGCAATCATGTCGCGGATTGGGCCGTCGGCCGACTGGCTCATCTATCGCCATCGCTCGAACGAGACGCCTCGTCGTAAAGAAGCACAGCTGGAGCAACGCATCGCCGAGGTGCTCAACGCGAAAGAAGACCAGATCGTACATCCCTTACCCCCCACGCAAAGCAAGAGATCCCACAGGCGGTCGCGACGGCACGTCTCGGTTATTGCGATGGACCCAACGAGCGGGGGGACGAACGGGTGCACTGCCCGCGCTGAATTGCTTCCCGTGCCTTCTCGTCCTGCCAGAAGCTGCTCGCCGTCGGCCTTTTCGACGCAACGCAGTCGGCTACGAGAAAAGTCGGCTGTACCGCTCAAGACCGAGAAGCTGCTCGGTCGACTCCACGAGCTGCGATCGTTCCCCATGGTTGTGGAGCGTGTGCTGCGACTGCACCACGACAAGCGGCAGGAACGGTTTGCCACGCACGGCGAAAACCTCATTGCCAAGAACAAAACGCTCCACCGACTTGTGCCGCCGCTGCAGCGGCCCGTGAACACGCCCGTGTTCCCGTCGATCGTGGACCGCCGACAGCACCGGGCCTCGCAGCGCAAGCAGCTCGTGGACGAAACCCAAGCGCTCACGCTCAAGCGGGCCGTGAACCGATGGCAGAACCGCCGCGCCGAGCTCCAGCACCACGAGCGCACGCACTACGTGCAGTCGCAGTGGCTCCTCATCACGTGTCTGAGCGAAGCGACTGCGAAATGGAGCAGACTGTTCCACGAGTGCCGCGCGCGGCGCGACCTGATCTTCCGGCTCGCCATGATCAAGCGAATCCAGCGGTACTGGAAGCAGCAGCAGTATCTGCGGCAGCACAAGCGGCAAGTGCTGGCCATGCCGGCCAACTCGCCGCTGCGGTCGCAGTTCTTCCGCATGCCGCGGGTCCTCCACGCGATCCTCGTGGTCCAAACGGGTATGCGGCGTTGGTTCGCGCGCAAGCGGCGCCAGCAAAAACACCGCGCTATTGAGATCATCATCACGTCGTGGCTCGAGTTCCAGGACGTCAAGTTTCGACGGCTTATCCTGCGGTTCCGCAAGCGCGTGCGCGAGTTCCAGACGCGGTGGCGCACGTGGCGCGCCATCACAGACGCGCGCATCAAGCTGCTACTGCTCGTGTGGGCTAAAGTGGAGCGCAAGCACAAGCGCCGGAACGGCGTCGCGACCAGCGGCGGCGACAGCGACGACCCCCACGCTGTCGCAAGGCACCAACCGCGCTCGACGACGAGCGAGGCCATCCACCGCCACTTGCGCAACGGTGGCATGGTCTTGACCGCTGTCTCGGCACTTGGCAGCTCGATTCTCACGGAGACCAAGAAGACCACGAGCCCTTGGAAGGGCCCGGGATCGAAGCGTGCCAAGCCCGAGCTCGCACTGCGGCAGCACGTCGAAGACGACCTCGAGGTTGCGATGCGCGACTTTTACGCGACCAGCAGTCTCAGTCCACGGTCGACACTGTCGACCTCGTCCCCACATCACCACCAGAGCACGGCTGTGCCGCGTGGGTCCCAGGCGGTCACCACGACCACGAGCAGCCAGCCGTGGAAATCCATCGCGCATGCGACCGACGAAAAGATCCCGCACACGCTTAAGGTGTCGCTGCTGCGGCAGCTGCTCTCGGAGAAACGCAAGGCCTTCCGAGCGACAAAAGACCGCCGACGGTTTCTCTATCTGTCTCTCCTCCTCCATGAAGACAGGATCACTGACAGAAGTCTCTGTGTAGGGCCGAGTGGAAGGAGAAGCGGCGGCAGATGCGCAAGCACGATTTCCGGTACAACGTGCTCGACGAGCTCGCCGAGTACCAGCGCTTCGAGGCCGAGCATGCCGTCTTGCTCGTCTTGAGGAGCATCTCCGAGCACGACATCTTGCACCTCGTCCAGCTCGCGCACCAGCGACTGCGCGTCTCCACAACGGCCGTCGCTTCCTCCGCCAGTCCGCTCCATCTGGAGATGCCGTCCGTGGTGGCGCTCGCCTCCCCCTCTTCACCAAAGCGGTCATTGACGCCCACTGCTCCGATGGGGACCCCACGCAATGGGACGCGTTACGACGGCCCACGCCGGTCCACGTTGATCATGATCCCTCCGCATGTCAGGGCGATGGAAATTGGCCCAGAATAAAAAGGAACAAGGCGATGTTACGTAGACCTCGACAGAGAAGCGGGACCCGTTAGGACACTCATCTATAGCCGCATCCTGCTCGCGTTCTTGGACTTCTTCGCGTACTTGGACGGTGGCGTCGGGGTTCTCGCGTCGGCGGCGCGCGCCCCAGCAAAGATGGAAAAGACTTGCGGTTCAATGCTCTCGGCGCGCTTGGCCATGTACGCGCGCACCGAGTCGGTCGTGCCCTGAAGCGTACGGCCGGCAAACGACTTGTCGTCAGATTCGTACTTTAGCGCGATCGGCTTCTTCTTTGTCGCGCCGCTGCCAGTCGTCTCAACCACGGAAGTCGCCTCGCTCTTGAGGACCGGGATGCCGAGGCCCAACTCGGTTGCGTTCATCTCAAAGAACGGCGTGAGCATCGGCACGCATTCTTGCAAGTGTTCAAACTCGCGCACGAACGGCCGAATCCACTTGGACAGCGATTTGGTGTGGGCCTGGAAACGGTACCTCGAGTCCAAGAGAATGATCGCGCCGTAGTCTTGTCGGTGGCGAATGCATCGCCCGAGCGCTTGATTCAATGCGCGAAACGCCTGGAGCTGGTACCACGCCGAGCCCGACACGAGCTTCTTGTCGACCACGCTCTTCTCGTCTTGATACTTGCGCTTGAGCGACACTTGGAGCTCCTTGACATTCGGGTACGGGATGCCCACGGCAAGCACCGCACGCGCATTGGCGTTGGAAAAGTCAATCCCTTCACTCACTTTACCCCGGTACACAGCCAAGAAGATGGCACCCGTGCGCACGGTGCCAGACTCGGTCTTGACGCCACTGCTGGCGGCGAGAGCCATCATGGACTCGGCGATCGTCCGCTTGTACTCGTCCAGAAGCGCATCAAAATCCTTGCCAGCCTTGCGCGGCTCAGCGAAAATGGTCTTGATCTGTTCGATCTTGTTCCACACGCCAGTCTGTTTCCACCGCGTGGCCAACTTGTCCATGAGCGAATAGGACGGGAAGAACATGAGAATGCCGCCCGGGACGTTGTGGGTGTACTGCTCGAGCAGCTGGCCCATGGAGTCTTGGTACCGGAACTCTTGCTGGTTCTTGTAGGTGGCTGAGAGATCGACGTGCCCGGGGCCGTGCATCACGGCGCCGATAAACACTTGACGGCGAATATTGACCACGTGGTTGGCTTCTAAACGGACCTGGAACTCCGTCCCTAGCTCACCAGCGAACGAGTCCATGGGGCTCAGTGTGCCCGACGTCAAGATGACGCTGTGGGCTTCCTTGATCACATCCGAGAACGCGACGGCCGCGTTCAGGCACCAGATACAGAGCTTGACTTCCCACCCGTCGTCGGTGGCCTGCGAGCTGCCACCATAGCTACCACGTCCACTGAAACGCGCGTTGGACTGGCGGCGCGACCGCGTCTTCATCACAATCAGCTTGAAGTCGTCAAGGTACTTGAGCTTGTCGCGATACATGTAGTCGGCGACATTGAGCAAACTGCGGATCGTGCCCACGGCCAGCGCACTCAGGCGATGGTCGCTGCCTTCCTTGTCTTCCTCTTCTTCGCCAGGCTGTGATCCTTTTTGCAGGAGTTCCTTCTCATAGTCCAAGACTGCTTTCAGGCTTTGCTTGATCTCGGGGAAATTCTCTTGCGTCATGTCGGCGTACTCGGCAAACATGGCAAGGCAGTCCGTGCCCGTCCAGACGTTACTCTCTTCTTCAAACCCCGTGGCCTTGAGCGCCGACGACTTGGTTATCCCCGTGAGCCAGCGGCCCACGCCGTTCAGAATCTTGAGCAGTCTCATGTACACTTGGGGGCGGCTGCCGTTCTTGATGACGTCCGTGAAAGACCCAACTGCGCCGGCGAGTGCGTGGGTCGTGAGCTCGATACTGGCGCTGGAGCGACACGTATCTTCGACGTTGTGGGCCTCGTCGAGCACGACGATGGCATTCTTGAGCGAGATCTGGACGGCATCGCGAATGGACGGATCCAGGAGATAGTTGTACGGACAAAACACAATGTTGGCGTCCATGAGCGCGTCACGTGCGTGGAAAAAGGCACACTCGCGGTGCTTCTTCGCGAGCGTCACGAGGTCCTCGAGGTCCCATACGGGTGGCGCGACGCGGCGCAGGTCGTTGGTCTGCCGGCGTTTCTTAAAGTAGCTGCACTTGTTAACCTCGACGGCCTCGCGGCACTTGTCATCGAGCACCGTCACGTCGCGGTTCACCTTGCTGTTGACACAGTAGTGGACTTTCGAGCCGAGCACACAAGTCTTGAGGTTCTCGGCGAAGGGGTTCGTCGCGTCCGGACTCGTGAGGTAACTCACGGGGCAGTTCTTGAGCTCCTCGATGACCTGCGCGAGCTGCGAATGGGTCCGTGAACAGAAAAAGATCTTGGGCGGCGTAATTCGCTTGGCACGGTCGGCGGCCTGTTTGTTGATGGCATGGAAATCTTCCATCGACTCTTTAAAGTCGGGGTCGGCCATGGCAGCGGCCTTGGTATTTAGTGTCTCCTGGAAGGAACTGGGCAGTGTGCGGCGCTTGGTCGGCGGTGGTGCCTTTGTTGTTGGCTCATGCGTAGCCACGCGTTTCTTGTCGTCCATGGAGATCCACCCGTCGCGATTGAGCGACGCGCCGTTCGCAAACCGAAACTGCTCAAACGTTGGCTGCGTCGCCGCAAAGTCGTCGTCGTCGTCCTCCTCTTCCTCATCCGCTCGCTCCGCTGCGGCGGCACTCGTCCGCTCCACTGCCGCGACAGCGCTTTGCGTCTCGGCGTGGGCAGCGGCCTGTTTCGCCGCCGCCGCCGCCGCGGTCTGTTCGCTACGGAGCTTCTCAGCCGCGACCATTTCCTTGACAAACTGCCGCTGGAACGTGAGCGACGAGCAGAGCAACGCGAGCGTCTTGCCTGAGCCCGTGGGCGACTCGAGCAGCGCGTGCTGGCCCGTCTTGAGAGCTAAGAGAACTTTGCTCATGACTGCGAGCTGCGCGGGGAACGGCTTCTTGCCGTGGGGGAACGCGACGTCGTAGCCCATGATCATAAACGTATTGTCAGCCGTAGAGGAGGAAGACGGCGGAGCGGATAGAGGAGGAGATGGGGACGGAGTGACGGGGGTGGTGTGGTGGGGCGTGGAGGAAGAGGACGGGAGCGGTTCCGTTTTGACCCGCGTGGCGTCCATTGAAGAGAGGGAGGGGAGAGGCTCCGCCTTGATCTGTGTGGCGTCCATTGAAGAAGAGGAGGGGAGCGTCTCTGGTTTTACCGAGGGATATGCGGAGGAGGAGGAGGAGGAGGAGGAGGGGAGCGGCTCTGTCTTGATGCGCGCCATGGAATCCATGTTGGCGGGCATGGCAAGTTCGTCTGTTGGTTTTCGCGCGCCAAACAAACGGGTGACAGTACTCTACTAGACTCAAATAGAAGACGGCATGGACAACTTGAAGTGATGGTTTGACCTGCGAGAATTGATGTGAGTCACAAAAAACCCTGACATCCAGCAGCTTGACACCTCTCAGAGCTGATGGGAGAATGACATCCAAACCCTACGTTTCATTGGTCAGAATAAAGAGTTTGGTTGTTTCAATTGGCTATTATTATTCTCATATCCCTAATTGTTCCCCCACATTGCTTCGATGGCGACCAAGTTCCCGGACCTCTCCGAGGCCGCGGCGGCCGGCGTGTCGCTGGACGACATCCAGAAGATGCTGGCGCAAGGGTGCGACGTAAACGCCGTCGATGCGGTACTGTAATAAGGTATGGCGACTTTGTGAACTTCCGACCGTCGGTGCTCATCGCGGGTGTCGTTTTTTCAGAAGGGATACTCGGCGCTCATGCGGGCGGCCGACAAAGGTCAAGTCGACGTGATGCGCCTCCTCATTGAGCGAGGCGCGAACGTCCATGCTCACACAATGGTACCATACTTTGCGGGTCGGAAGCTTCCTCGGGTATAGCGACTGCTAAGTGCGATTGCCACTGTTACAATAGGCTGGTCGATCCGTGCTCTTTTGCGCGACGGCTTCCGGTAGCGTGGACGCTGTTCGACTGGCACTGGATTCCGGTGCCGCCATCGAACAGAAAACGGTAGAGGTACGCACGCGCGTATTGCGCTTTCCTTTGTAATGGAGCACATTCTCATAAACGTGGATGCCCCTTTGAGTTAGAAAGGAACTACTGCCCTCCATTTCGCGGCTGCGCTGGGCCACGTCGCCATTATGCAGCTTCTGATCGAGAGGGGTGCAAATCCAGAAGCCACGGCGAAAGTGGGTGCTGATTACAAAGGGGTGTGATTGGCTTTTGAAGACTCACAGCTTCTGACTGTTGGGCAGAATGGACGCACGATTCTTCATTCGGCGGTAGAAAGAGGTCGATTGGACGCTCTCCGGTACGCTCTCAGGTTGAAGACTGACGTGAATCGATCGGCAGAGGTACGTTGGATTGTGTAGTACTTGATGAGCCATGCTGATGACTAACAGGACCCACACAGGCGGACTGGGAGACACCTCTCTATCTCACCACACAATCGAAAGATCACAAGACGGTGCTGCAACTCGCTCACGAACTTTGCTCCCATGGCGCTGTGTGGAGTCTCGCGTGTCAGCAGCGAATTGCAGATCAAGCGGTTCCGAAATCGGACGGGAAAGAAGTGGAGGCTAAGGCGAAGCAAGGCGCGCTCTGGCGAGCAGGCTTGGTAGCGTGCATCACCTTTTGGGTGAAGGCGTATAAAGAGGGTGCGCACGGCGTCGCAGAGATTCCGGTCGAAGTCGTGGAGCGTGGTGCCGAGTCCATCAAGACCTACTTGGGCGACTTTGGTCGATCTGACGCGAACGAGCTCGTCTCCCGGTGCAAGGTCTGCGTGTTGGGCCCAACCGGCTCGGGGAAGACCAGCTTGATCCGCTCGCTTGCGGCAATGCAGCCGACGCTGACGCAACAAGACGCCCTTCCCGACGGCATCGAATTACTGACTAGCACATTCACGGACGCTCGTGCGGACCAGCCCGCTCGCCGTCTCGACGTGACGTTTTGGGATTTTCCGGGCCAAGACGTCCACCAGCTTGCGCACTCGCTCTTCTTCTCGCGCCGCACGCTCTTTGTAGTCACGGTCGACTTGCCAGCGTACATGAGTCAGCTCGACAATTCGACTGGGCTCTCAGACGATCAGTTTGAGTTCGCGATGAACCGCTTTGTGACCACGCGCGTGTTCCGCTGGGTACGAACGATCCTCTCGCAGCAGCCGGACGCGCACATTCTGTTCGCTGGGACGAAAGAAGACAGTCTCAAGGACCCGAAGCAGGCGCGAGAAGTTTGGATTGATTTGAAAGACCGCCTCGAAGACTGGAAACAGTCGTACATTCAAGAGCTTCAAGCACAGTTTTGTACGGACCCGGACTCCGATTCGGACACGGCACACAGTGTGATGCATCGGGTCCCGTCTTTCCACGTTGACCAAGACGACCAAACAGCATTCACGTTGGAAAGCTTGAAGAAGAAGCTCGCGGGCGTTGGCACGTGGCTAGTGGTGAGCAGTACTGACGCCAACTCGATTGCGAATGCTCGTGAAAAGGTACAGGAGCTGTTGTCCGACGCCGAACTGGGGTTTCCGATGTGGAAGACATGTATGCAAGTCCACGAAGCCATCAGAAGGAAGTGCGCAACCGCCAGAGCGTCTGGAAGTGAGCGTGAGTGTCTCGAGGGCATGATTGTTCGGCTCAGCGTGCTTCGCAAGCAGCTCATGCGCGAGATCGACAGTCTCGAGCGAGAGGACTGTGAGCACATCATCCGGTCATTGGATGATCTCGGTGACGTCTTGTGGTTCGAACGCGAAGACGCGGGCGAGCTCAACGACTATGTGATTCTCGACCCCAAGCTCGGTATTGAGATTGTCAACGAGGTCATCAACCACGACTTTTCGAGCGATCCTCAGGGGCCTCCACAAGACGGCTTCCTTCGCCACGCGCGGCTGCAGACGTTCGCATGGTGGCGCGAAATGGATATTGTGCTCACGCACTCGTTTAAGGCGCTGCTGCAGTGCTTCCATCTCGTCTTCCCGGCAGAGAACGAAGAGATGCTCCCCGAGTCAGACCTCATTGTGCCAGCTTTCTGGAAGGCGTACCCTCCGGCCAGCAGTCACTCACTGCTCGTGCGGCAGCAGTCGAAACTTGATTCGATTGCCAAGAACCGGTGGTGCTGGGAGTACGAAGTGCCCGCGGGCATCGCCGATGCGCTCTATGAGAAGCTCGCAGTACAGACCAGCACCAGCTACTTGAAGCGCGCGATCAGCGCCAACTGCATCGAGTGCGCGCGCGATGAATTTGCGTCTCGCATCACATTGATCGAAGGAGAAGGAACGACGGACGTGGTCCGCATCGAAGTTGCCGGCGAGGGCGCCGAGATGAGCTGGCACAACATGCGCTACTACTTGATGAAGATGGAGATGGTGCTGGAGGCGTATCCGGGCATGACGACCAGGCGGTACGTTGTGGACACGAAGCAGGTGATGGAGCGTCGCTATGCGCTGGAACCCGCTGTGAAGAAGCTCTTGGACACGATTGCATTGGGCCGCGACGAGCAGCTTGTGCGGGCCGATTTCCCGTGGTTCCCGTCCGACATGACCTGGTACCTTCGCAAGTCGTGGAAAGACATTGGTGCGTTCCAGCAGCTTCAGCTCGATCAGCTCGTGCGCGACAAGCTCGAAGTCTTGCGAAAGCTCGCGATCGCCGGCGACGCGCCGCGGCGGTACCCGGCGCTGTGGTCGTTGGAGTACTGCGCGTCTGAGCGCAAAGTGGTCTTGCGCATGTCGAGCGATCTCTCGGGCCGCTGCTTTCACGTGCCGATCGAGATGGAGGCGAACCCGGCGTTTCTGGCCAAGTACGGCGCGGTCCTCAAGGTATGCACTCGTACTATACGGTTTGTTAGAGCGGAGGCCGGGCGCTCAAGACCTCTCTCTCTCTTGTGGTTTCTAGGAGGGCTTGTCAGTGTGCGCGGGCATCGTTGCGGACGCCATTCCACTCCCTTTCGTTGGCACGGTGATTGACGCGGCCTTGTCGGGTGCGTCTCGTCTCTAGAGGGTGGTTTCTCGTTGGTGTTGGGAACTGTAGCTGATCCCTTTCTTTTGGTCTGCAGTGTACGATACCAAGGTCCAAGAGACCACGAAAGTGCACAACCTCATCGACCGCCTGGACATGGCGGCGTCCAACAAGTTCGAGTCGCACACGACAGCACTCTCGCCCGGTGCCGCCACGGCGGTGCTACGTGACCTGCTCCGTATGTACAACGACAGCATGGACGACCTGGAGATTTCCGAGCTCACGAATCTCGAGCTCGCCGTGACGGCCAACGGCGAGTACGTCTGGGCCCATGCGCACGAGATCGCCATGCTCAAGGACCAGATCACGCGGTGCGCGTCGCCGCCGTCGACGTGGGCCGACATGGATGAGGCGGCGGACCCGTCGTTATCTCCAACTCACCAACAAGCGCAGTCTCGATCGACGTTGGCGGTCGGAAGCAAGCACGCGGCAAGCAGGAAGATCAGCTTTTGCATCTCGTCCGTCACAGGGCTCGCGCCGTCCGACTGGAACAAGGCGTACTGCAAGTGGCAGGTCTCGTACGGCAAGAGCGTGGCACCGCTGGCGATGGGCGCGACGAGCCAGCACGCAGACAGTGGCGCGCCACCGACGTGGCGCCATGTCACGATCGCGTTGGACGCGATCACGTCCGTCGAGATGCTGCGCGAGTGCCGTCTCCGCGTGCGTGTGAAGCGCCGCACGCGCCTCGGGTGGACCAAGGTCTTTGGTGGCAGCGAAGTGCCACTGCGCGACTATGTAGACGAAGACGCGGAGGAGCAGTTTCACTGCGAGCCTATTGACATTGCGATCGACGACGCGTCGCCGCCCACGCAGTGGGCCACGGTCGAGTTTTTTGTCGAGCAGTAAACAGCACCGACACGAGGGACTTTATCGTACGGTATTAATACCGTAGCGCATTGTAGTGGGAGATGGCTCAGCCCCGCGGTTGAGAGATGTGCAGGAAAGCTCGCTATGGGCTCCTCCCGAGCTTGCCTATCTCAGATCAATATGGAGATCTATATGGACTTTTAGTCTTGTATACTTTATCCAAGCTTACAGTCCATATTGATATTCTCGGACGTATCTGGATGTCTATATTCAGGGCTTCTTGTTCTCTTGCTTTTCATTTGGGAGAGGGCACGACAAGTCCCACATTGGACTGCTGAGGGGCATTCGCTTCCTAGCGTCGCCATGGGTTCTGCTGAGCGCGAAGGGCGAGACGGCGCGCCGCCGCCCGCGAGCACAGCCATGAAGACGCCACAGTCAGCGGTGCTCGTACCTGTCGCGGGCTGCGACGCGACGACGCGCGACGTCAATGCGGCTGGCAAGACGCGGCGATCACGCATGAGCCGCGCCAAAACCAACGCCGAGCGGGGCCGCGCCTTCCGCGAGCGGCGCCTCAAGCACACGGGCGAACTCGAGGTCGAAATCTACCGGCTGCGAGCCCACATAGCCGAGCTCGAAAGCGTGCGCGACCTGTGGCAAAACACCCAGCTCCACTCCGCCAAAACAAGCGACACGGGCTCGCTCGTGCGGCTCGTCCATGAATACTTGACACTCTTTCGCTTTGGCTTTCGGTTCCCCGTGGCCAAGGACGCTTCCCACTCACTGCAGCGACCATCGCTGGTCTCACCCGAGGTTGTGCAGGCCAAGATTTGCTACCAGGAACATTTCCTGCGGCGCGTGATGGCCCATGACGCGCGCGTCGGCGAAAGCATCGGACCCGAGGCGTCCATCTCCAACTGGAATGGCTACACGCTGGCCCACGGCAATCAACGCATCGACGTGCACCACGTCTCAGCGATTGGCTCGGACGACCACCTCGTGACCGAGGCCCACGTCACGTTCCACGGCAAGATTACTGAGACGACGTTTCGCGTGCTGTACCCGCGCGCCTTGCACCGCCACGATCTGCGGGCCATTTTTCTCCACCGCGACGTGGCGTTTCGCGCCGTGTTTCGCCACGAGTTCACGCCGGACGGTCAGATCCAGTATGAGGGCGCCGATATCGCGTTTGTGGACGGACTGCTGGCCACGGGTGCGACGCTCCACGATGTTATGGAGCTGTTGCGACTCTCGATCATGACGCCTGCCAACACGATCGCCGAGCGGATCGAGGAAGTGGATCCGGAGATCTGTACTCCCCTTTATCCGGAGAGTTCACCCCGAGGGCCAGAGACTCTGGACGAAAATTCCAGAAGCAGCATCAGCATCAGCCATGCGTCGAAAGATAAGCTGCGTATGGAGTTTCTTCTGGCGGATTGACACGAAATACTAACGCACAATCACAAACGGCAGAAGTGTGGGTCGCAATCAACTACAAACGTAAATTTCATTTTCTGCCACGAAACGAAGTAGGACCAAAGAAGACCAGAGATGCTCTGGTCTTCTTTGGTCTTCTGAGAGAACTGCCAATCAGAATCCTTTCGGAGTGACCAGTCCGGTCAGACCCGAGGGTGGTCGCAGCTGTCCTCAGACATGGCGTAAACTACTCGTAATCAAACAGCGGGAAAAATCCCACCCGTGACGACCAGATTCTCGTGCCATCAACATTGTACTTGCTGAATGTATTGTGATGCACTTGCAGACTGTGGCACTCAGTCACACAGTGACCTTTGTCCGCACACGCATACTTGGGTGACAGTGCCACCGTGACACTAAGCGTGTTGTGGGCGTGGCAGAAGAAAAAAAAAACACGCAATAAAACATATATAACCGAAGTCTGGGGCATTTACGAACGTACGGCAACTTGCACCTCGTGGCACCTCAATATGCTGCCTGCGTTGTCGACCGCAGCCGCCGCCGCGCTCCCCCCGCGGCTACCGCCGAGTCTCTCACTGTACCGCTACTCTGAGACACCCCTTGACCACGCGCAGGCTACCCACGAGGTGTTCAAGAAGCAGAACTGCGAGGCGCCTCAGGCGCAACTAAGTTCTGCGGTCGTGACGACCACGACGGTGACGGGCCGCGCGAAGACCAACAGCGAGCGCGGCAAGGAGTTCCGCGCCAAGCGAAAGAAATACGAGGGCGAATTGGAGACGGCCGTGTACAAGCTACGCAATCACATCGCCCAGCTCGACATGGAGAAAGCCTTGTGGGAAAAGCAGTTTTTGGACGCACGCCACACCCAGTCGGGTTCGCTCGTGCGTCTCGTACAGCAGTACTTTTCCCTGTTTCGGTTTGGACTACGAGATCCAGAGATGCAGCCAAGTGACACTGTTAACGGCGGCAAGCGAGCCCTCATGCCGTCGCCGGATAGTAACTTGGCCGCTCTGGAGAAAATCCGGAGACAGAAAGAGTTTATTGCGCACGCCATGGATACGGACGCGATCGTCGGCGAGAAGTGCGGCCCGTCCGCGTCCCTCGCGCAATGGCGGATGTACACGGTGTCGCACGACTCGCTGCGGAACGAGCCGTACCACATCACGACCTCTGGCAGCGAAGACCAGCCGTGTATCGAAGTGCACACCAACATTCACGTGCGCATCACACGCGACACCATTCGGTACATGTTCCCAGGAGCGCTCGGCAATGAAAAGCTCATCCAGAAGTTCCTACGGCGCGACGTCGTGTACAAGTCGG
This sequence comes from Pythium phragmiticola, assembly GCA_023335935.1. Taxonomy (NCBI): domain Eukaryota; phylum Oomycota; class Peronosporomycetes; order Pythiales; family Pythiaceae; genus Pythium; species Pythium phragmiticola. Next base: position 5,844 of record JAADWA010000360.1, on the reverse strand, counting down.
TGTTTCGGTTCCATTTCACCGAGTTTGACCGCATCGCCATCGAGACGGCCGACATTGGCATTGCCGAAGGCCTTCAGGACGCGGGCTTTGCGCTGGATGACATTGTTCAGCTCATGCAAACGACCGTGCTGACTCCCCAATGCATGATCCCGGAGGCTGGTGAGAGCGCGCCGCGGATGGCACCGCCACCTGTCGTGCAGGAAACACGCCAGGGCTCCCCAACGAAAATCAAGCTGAGCCTCCAGTTTCTGCTCGCGACGGAAGAGGATGAACGCGTGCATGAGATCGTCTCATGAACTCGGCCCCAAGCAGCAAAAGCAATCTCAACGACGCGTGTTTAGGGGGAGTACTGTGGATGGTGATCTATTTGTTGGTACCGCAAAAAAATCCTGGTTGCACTGAACCGTAGCGCTTCTTCGCAGTTTCAGCTTCATTGGTGGCCGCAGCTCCATGCCTCCATGCTCAACTCTACCGGTACTCTGGGCGGGAGATGGTGGGCAATTCTGAGGGGCAGTTGAGGATACAGTGGAGAGATCCGTGCGGTCTCAACGCAGAATCGTGATCCTCTTCTCTGGATGGTGCAGAAGTCAATCATGAATAGACAAGGCCTGCCAGTTTAGTGGACCCACTGATTGTGGGTGGTGCTGAGAATTTCGAAGACGTTTCAGCTTGCAGATGCAGAATCAAAGCAGTCGTGAGTGGCCTGTCGAGTTGCGAGTGTGCGGATAGTTGGATAGTTAAAAAAAACAAAAAAAACAAGCAGACTCACATCACTACAACCTGAGAAAACAGAAAGCCCGCTTGACCCGAGAAAACAGAAAGCCCGCTTGGGTGGTATGCTCTGCACAACTACTCTACAGTACTAACGGTACAGTAACAAGACTCCTCTTCCCGAGACTTCCAGCATTGCGTTGGGTCAAAGCTGCTTATCTTCTCTACCACGGCTGAATATCTGCGGTGACTTCAAAGACCCACATTCGTACGTCTGTGCTCCCACACAAACGGCGATCTCCCTTGCCTGTTGTAGGATGCCGGAAACAATGTACTTGCTATTCAGTACCCAGTGATGCGTTCTGGTCTGCCCAAAGAACTTCAACTTGACCTCCCATCCTCTATAAACCGATTACCCCAAATATCCGCTATAGAATATTTCGACGAAACTTACCCCATACATTGCATTCTATTTTTTTCATTTCACCCCTTCGCCACGAACGACGGGTTCCATCCCAGAAACTCCAACGCTCACGACTGGACGCCGTTCAAATGGAGACTGCGCAGCACAGGCAGCCACCGGCTTCCCAGACAGAGCATCGCACGCACGTGCGGGGCCCGCGTGCCAAGGCTGCGGCCGCGGCGCAGCTTGACTATCTTGCGCGACTGACACAGGATGCTCACGATCTCACGACACCCATTGGCGCCTTTCTCGCGGCGTTGCCGCGCCCACCAAAGCGCCACGCCAAGTCGAGCAGCGAGCGCGGTCGGGCCTTTCGCGAACGCCAGCAGCGCCGTGAAGGCGAGCTCGAGGAGCACGTCGAAGCGCTCCACCGCGAAGTTGTCGCGCTCGATTTGCAGCGCAAAGCCCGCGAAACGCGGAGTCTGAATCGCCGCACTGGGCTCTCGGGATCGCTCGTGCAGACGATTCGCGAGTACCATCGACTGTTCACGCATGGGCTGCTGGAATGCCCCGCAGTGCCGAGCCACGCCGGTATGAAGCGAGCGATGGTGGACGAGCGGCTGATCCAGCGTATCAAGCTGCAAGAAGAATTCATTCGCCAGGTGTTCCATACGACCGCAATCGTCGGCAACATGGTTGGTCCCGAGGCGTCCATCGTTCAATGGCGACGGTACACACAGTCCCATGCGACCATGACGGCATTTGTGACGAGCGTCGACGTTCTCGTGACCCACGACGTTGACGGGGACAGTGGCATCGACGACGACATCGTCACAGTCGTAGCCCACTGTGCCTTGCGCGTGCGGTTCTCCCGTGAGACGTTCAAGATGATGTTTCCGCATGTGCTTTCCAACGAGACCTTTCTGCAGCGGCTCGTTGGCAAGGAAGTCACGTACGACTCGGTCAAGCGATTCCAGTTTTCGAGCGAAGGCCGCATCGTGACGGAGAGTGTGGACGTCGATTTTGTCGGTGGATTGATGAAGGCCGGGTGCTCGCTCGCAGATATTGCGACACTCATGGGCGGTGCGGCTATTACGTCTGACAGTATGATTGTCGAAGTCGAGGAAGACTCTGCTGCAGTGGGGGCGACGCACGGCGACGAGTGGGACAGCGATGGCGATGTCAGTGCTGGGGATTTTCTATCTCCATTGACAAACGTATCGGACGAATACGAGACACAGAGCCAAGACGAGCACAATGTGGCGGATAGTTATCCAGCAATTAGGCCATATCGTCCAGTGACGGAGCCATCGAACTCAGAGCGACTCAGCATGGCGTATCTTCTCTCCGACGAGTGTGACTCGTCCACCAGCGGCGTCGTCGACGATTCACGAGCTGCTCGCCACAGTTGAAACGGTCCCAAGCACTCCATGGTCCCTACAAACTGTTAATATTGAGTTGGTTCGGAGTCGTCATGATGTGCATGGAAAATTTACGAGTACAGCAAGACGATGACGGACGGCGACGATGATGTGGTCGTCCACTGCTTGGTCCACCGTCGCCTATCCGAGAAGGTGAAATTTCTATTCGTGCTGAGCAACATAACGCGCACAGGCCGCAGGTTGTTACCGAAGGCGGCTCCAGTTAACGCGCGGGCGTACATATCGCGGTCGAGATGGTCGACGACAGCTTCATACGCCGGACCGATTTCGATAGTTGTATCGGACGACGAGCGTAATCGTGGAGACTTGGTTGGAGGATTATGCTGATGCGTGATGAGGAAGTTGGACCACAGGACTCACACAAGAACTAATCTCCTTTTCGGGACCCACCAGGACGCCACAGACTGCCGTCTCGTGCAGAGACACCACTGCATCGTGATGAGGAATCGTCGGAAGCGTGAAAGAATGAGGAAGAATGGTACCGTATATTCTAATCTGATACAACGTACAACGAAATAATGTTATTCTGATCACGACAAGAGAAAGTTCATGCTGTGTTTGCGGCACTCAGTGTCGCTGTCCGTGCCGCTGCTGGGCGACTCGGTATTCACCGCGTACGCGAGGGCCATGGTCTGGCCGAACGTACGTCTCCTCGAGGCCGTCGACGTGATTTCGACCTTCTCCACTTTGACCTGCAGCTCAAGGGGCGGACGGCTAGTCTTGGTGGCCGTCTCTTCCTTGGTGTTCATTGACCACCGTGCGAGGGGCACGCACTGGAAATGGGTCATAAGTGTGAGCGCATCGTCGACCGTCGGCGCGACGGCCAGCAGCGCGTTCAGCACGTCGACATCGTGCTCCACAAAGCATATCCGTCCGTCGGTATTAAACCGAAACTGCGTCCGAGCTTCGTACGTGACCTGCTTGCCCACAAACTTGGCCGCGAGCCCGTCGTGCTCGAGCGCATTGGGGAACATGACCTCCATGGTCGCGTGCGAGAGCTGCGCGTGGACCTTGGTCGAGAGCAGCACGATCGGGTCTTCATCCGGTCCAAAGTGGGTCACATCCCCGACCTCGACAAACAGATTGGCGTGTGCGATCGTGTACTGGCGCCACAATTCCACGAGCGCGGGAATGCCCACGCAGTCGTTCACGCGCACGTTGGGGTCCATGGACTGGTGCAAAAAGTCGATCTGGTACTTGGCCTTGGGGTTCGCGCCGATGCCGCCCGCGAGCGCGAGCCCGTGCTGAAACACGAGGTAGTACTCGCGGACCACCTTGATAAGCGAGCCCGACACGTTGCTGCGCACGTGCACGAGCTTTTCCTGCCAAATGTTGCGGCGCATCGTGAGCTCGGCGACCTCGCGCTGCAGCGTGTCGACCTGTTGCTGGAGTTCGCCTTCGTACTTCTTGCGCTTGGCGCGGAACTCCTTGCTGCGCTCGCTCGAGGACCGCTTGGGGCGAGTCGGGCGCGTCTCGAACGCTGCCAGCAGCGCGTGTTCGTCACGGAGCGCCGAGGACGAGGACGGCGACACAGTTGGGCGAGAGGCAGATGATGGGTGGAGCGGCGGTGAGCCCGAGGACATCCGAGCGGAAGACGGCATGAGGAGCGAGAGCGACGGGAGCTGCACGATCGTCGAGCTGGGCGCCATTCGGATTGGTATCTGAGACTGGCGGCTATTTACAAACTGCGGAGGGATCGGCGGAGCGAGGACGGAGAAGCCGAGCACGAAGAACGAAGTGACGAGTGGGATGGTGTTCTGTTTAGTGGCCAGCGAGAGCAAGAGGAGAAAAGGGGAACGGGGATGAGAAGAAGCCAAGCGGAGCCAGAGGTCACGCGAACCCGGAACTCGTCATTCCACTCAACAACGGCCTGGGAAAGGATGACACATACCCGTGCCAGACGGAGTTGTACGAGTGGTAGCGGTTTGGTGTCGTCACCATGTGCACCGCTAAGGTCATCAGCCAGGGTGGCTTCGTATATGCATATTTTCCACCAATGAGATCACATCGACTACTTTTTGAACCAATGAAAGGTCGGTGTAACCGGCAATGGTTTTTCTGGGAAAGCGAGTTTTTTGTCGCGTGCAGCACCGCGCGACACCGTAATCGACGCGACCAGCTGTTCGCTTGATTACATTTGTAATCCAGCGCAGTCGCTGGTCGAAATAAGAATACGTGGGTGACAGGGGTGCTCAACGTCCTGATGGAGTGGCGCTTCCACCAACTGACCATCTTTGAGAGATAGAGATTCTCTGGGCGTTTTTGGCTTTGCTCATCGCAAGATGAAGGAGGGGAAGAGCACGAGTAGTTCAATAGTACCTTTTGTATGAGACCCGGACCTCCACGGTATCCTCATAACTAGATATTGGGTGATACAAAACACTATATAAATATTTACAGCGTGCTGGGCCACCATTCGTCGAACTTACGAGGGTCTTGGTTCGGAGACACGAAAAAAAAAGTCGAGTCCAAGCCATCCACACAGTGTTTGAGGTTCTGGTCTGTCTGCCTTTGCCGCCGCTTGTTGAATCGTCCCATTGCTTTCTTTTTTCTCTCTCTTCCACCGACATGTGTGGCTGGCAACGGCAGAAAATCCCATGAAAAACGACGATGTTGGGATCATGGATTCTTGGTTCATGTCTTGTTTGTTTGGTCGAAAGCAGTTCGTCACAATGCGGCTTGGTAGTACCAAGTTGGTATATACTGGATTTGTACCAGACGAATCCAACATGTACAGTATGTGATACACGGTCTTTCCCGATCTCGCTGCTCGGTACAGCTGTACAGACTGTACAACTGTACAACAGTAAGGTGCACTGCCTGTATGTACAGTACAGCAAGTGTACTGTATATGTACATTCTACACTACCCCAAGTCTTCAACAACTACGGTACATCATGTACATGGGTAATGGCTGAGGAATATGACGCAACGAGAGTTTGCACTCGACGGAAGTGCCACCGCGGGGGTGCCGTAAACATGGCGGGTCCACTTTCTTGGTCTAACAACTTCAACAAACTTAGGCTGAATCGCGCCGTCCACTGGACATCTTCCACAGGATTCCATGGAACGCGTTCCGCAGATATCAGCTCTCGGCAAACGTTACAAAAAATACTTACAGTAGTCGTTCTGACGTGACATCCGGATGTGGATATCTGTCGTTGTTGGTGCACGGGCCTTGTTTGTCGAGGGGTAAAGTTACACGCGCACGCGCAGTCCTGTAGCTGGATCCCACGTTCCAAGAGGGACTCATCCATCCAGGATGGCGAACCACTGCTAAAGAAAGTT
>JAADWA010000036.1:0-87391 GCA_023335935.1 Pythium phragmiticola | reverse complement strand
TCGTCTTCTTCCTCCTCTTTCCACAGGCACCAGGACGACCTCTGGACTGACTGGCTGCACGGCACTGTACCTACCTACCTCCCATAGACGACTGACTACTGCACCCAAGAGGCGACACAAGCGTCTCGTTTTCTCTCTTCAACGTCTCTTCTTCTTCTTCTTCCTTTGTCGTCGTCTTCCTTTTGCATGGGCATGGTGACGGAACATCCCTCGCGCGGTGAGCGCAGCGCGTGCAGCGCCGAGCTCAGTGACGACGAGGACGAACCCGGCGGATTCAAAATCCAATCAACAGACAAGGTCGCAGGCCCCATGGGGGCGACCGCAGAGCTGCCCGTGACTAGCACACACCCCGACGGCGTCGAGCGGCTCGCCGAGCTGCTCGCTGCCAAAGAGACCGAGCTGCGCGCGTTGCAAAGGACCCACGACGAGTACGTCAAGTCGAGCTGCGAGTACGAAAAGGAACTCGAGAGCGAGCTCGAGCGGTGCGAACTCAAGCTGCAGTCACTCGAGCTCCAAGTGCACAGCGCCGAGGACACCAAGGCGACGCTCACGCAGACGCTCACACAGACCCACCGCGAGTTGGCCGCGGCGCGCAAGCGAGAAGACGCGTTATCAGCGCAGGTCCAAGCCATGAAGTGGACCATCCAGCGGCTCGAGCAGACCAACGACGAACTGGAGACCGCGACCCGCGTGGCGCAGGCGTCGATCGACGGGCTGCAGCACCGCGTCGACACGCTGACAGAAGAGAACGTGTTTCTCGTGCAGGAGAAAGAAGATGGCCTGGCGATTGTCAGTACTATCAAGGCCGAGAGCGAGCGGAAAGACGAGCCGGAAGAAATGCCCGAGCATGGCTCGTGTGCGACGAGGAGCGAGGCGATCGGTAATAGTAGTACTTCGTCGAGAGCGGGGTCCACGAGGAGGTCTGTTCGACTTCCAGAAGTAGTGGAGAGCTGTCTGCACATCACGTGCTCCCACGAACAGTGCCGGCAGCAGCAAAAGGCTGCGCTGGTCGAGGTCTCAACTCCTCAGACTACGGTTGGTATCCACGAGAAGACCAGGCGCAAGTCGCTCTTCATGCGCTTCCGACTGTGGGCGAGTGCGTAAGGAACCCGCCACCCATCCATCTATCAACCATCGCGTGTCCATCGCCCAGCGTCTTCCGTGAAAGATACTCGAAAGAGAGTCGCAGGAGCTGGCTCCCCCTCCATTTAGCAAGGGCACGGTTGTCGGTCACTCTGTGGTTTGCCGGATTACACTCACGAACTCTTCCTCCTCGCCATGATCATCGAGAATCGCCTCGCGGCGTCGCTCGTTGTCGTCTTGGCCGTGGGAAGCGTGGCGGCGCTGCGCTGCACGTCGGACCAGCTCGCGAGCTTCAAGGAAACGACGATCGCGGGGCCTGTGAACAAGTGTGGGAGCGCGAGCGAAGTTCCGATTACCATGCCGCCGATCGCTGACTTTACGGAGACCCAACGCGACCAGATCTGCAGCGAGCGGATCTGTAAGGAAATGATTGCCGCGATCGATGACATGGACGTGCCGCGGTGCGATCTCTTGTACAACGGGCGAAACGTCACGCTCCAAGCAAGCCTCGATCGCTTCACGGCCATCTGTGACGCGCCACGCAGTAAGGCGCCCGAAGTTAAGAAGCGTGGCGAGAAGAAGACGGCAGCCTCGTCTTCGGCCTATGTGCTAGGCTGGTCCGCTGTGGGCGGTATGCTGGTCGGGGTAACCGCTGCGTGGGTCTTCTAGTGCTCGATAATCTGGATATGCCTGCCCCCTGCATACAGACAAGACACACACGACGTAGCCTGCATCCTCCGCGTTGTCCTCGCAAAAACAACTGCCCTTGCTTGCCTTTTCCATTAATTCGTTGCTTTTCTCTCCTTCACGGCCTGCTCTTCCACGGTACTTTTACGGAGCACTCGTCTTCGCAGCCAAGATGGCGCTGTGCTGGCCACCAGCGTCAATCTGCAGAATCTTTGCGTCGCCAAACTTGGTCTTGGTCCAGTTGAGCCGTCGCGGCCGGTTCTCATCCTGCTCATCGCCATGGCCCAACGCGAGCATGTCGCCGTACCCCCACGAGTACACATGGTTGTCTTCAGTCAGCGCGAGCGTGTGGTTGGAGCCGCTCGCAATATTCTGGATAGTGACGCCACTCGGGTTGAACGTGACCTTTTGGGGTCGGTCCTTGAAGTCACCCGTCTGGCACACGTCCAGCATCCCGAGCTGCCCCGAGTCGGCTCGTCCGAACGCGTACACCTCGCCATCGTTTGTGAGCACGATCGAGTGGTGCGTGCCACCCTCCGCGGCAGCAATATTCTTGTCCGTGAGGTCGTCAACGAGCTGGAGCACGTCGCAGTTCTTGTCGCTGCCAATGCCCAGCTGCCCATAGTTGTTGAGACCACAGCTGTAGAGGTATCCGTTCGCACTGAGCACGACCAGCGTGTGGTACGAGCCGCAGCCAATGGCCTTGACCGGTGGGAGTTCCTCTGAGCCCAGCGCGACGCGCCTGGCCGCCAGGTGTTCGCGATGGACCATGTCCACTTTGTAATCGTCCTTGTCATCGCGGATCTGGGCATCGACCGGACGCGCGAGCTGGCCCATCTCACCGAGCCCCCACGAGTACACGTGGCCCTGGCTCGTACGCACGACGTTGAACGAGCTGCCGCACTTGAGGTCGACCACATGGCTGAGTCCTTTGATCAAAAATGGCTTGGGCTGCTTTTGCTTGAACGAGCTGGACGGCGCGGCCGAGTCGCACCACATCTTGCCTTCCTTGTCCTTGTAGGCGCCCCACGTGTACACGTGGCCACTCGCCGTCATCACAGCCGTGTGCGAGTCCCCTCCGACTGCGAGAACCGCACGACGGTTCGGGCCAAAGCCTTCGACTCGGGCGGGCAGGTTCTCATCGCCGTCGCGACCGAGGGCGCCGTCGTCGTTGCAGCCCCACGTGTACACGTGGCCGTCTGAAGTGATGGCGGCCGTATGGAGCCCTCCGCACATGACGCGCGTGATTTTCTGCGACTGCAGCAGCGCGACGATGCGAGGGAACTTGACCATGAGGTCGTCGTCCTCGTCAACACCGTGGCCCAACTGGCCACAGTCGCCACTGCCAAAGGTCAGTAGGTGACCACTACGCCCGCCAAACTTGGCCGTGACGTCACGCGCGTAGTTGATGTACTCGCGCATATTCTCGGTCCAGTCACCGTGCTTGTTGTGGGCCCATTGCGACGTGAGTGTGGCCACAAACGCGTCGTTCAGCGCGGTAAAATGGGTCGCTTCGAGCGGCGATGACGCGCCAACGGCTGCGATTCGGCGCGTGCTGATCACTTCATTCGATGCGCGATCAAAGCCGCTGCCGATCGAGTTGCCGTTGGTCCCGAGGGAAGCCTCAGAGCTCTCGTAATCCTCCTTGGAGATGCCGCCATCAAGGCGCCCGCGCTTCATGGTGTCGTGGTTTTTTTGCCGCCACGGAGATGAGTGTGGGTTGGACGCCAAGCGTCAAGCATGTGGGTCACGGGTCGCGCGGAACATGAGTATGGGTTTTTGGAACCCATTTTGGGTTGTCCTTAATTAGGTGATCTATTGTCCTAGATCAGTCTCTGTGTTTGGCTGAGGTGGTCAGTTGTGGCTGAGATGAGTTAAAAAAATGAAGCTCCATCACACAGCCAAAACCCAGTGAAAAGGGAAAAAAGGGGGGAAAAGTCAGGAAGAGCTTGAGGTTACGCCACCAGTGTAACCGCAGTGTACCCACCACAGAACTTCTTTTTCAAAGAGAGAGTGAGAGAAGAGAAAGCAAATCACATCGTACCACATCCGCCAGGCGCCGACTGGCGTTCTCTTCTCTTGCCGCCCGCAAAGAAGAAGAAGAAGAAGAAGTAGAGAAGGGGGCTGTTCCTCACGTCGCCTACGTACCCGACTGCGTCGTCGTCATCCCGTAGCCGCTCCCCCATGGCGTCGCCGCGTCCGCTCGGAACGCAGACGTCACTGCGACCCGTGGTCGTGCGTGGTCGCGCATTCACGCAGATTGAAGACTCGACGACAGCAGCCACGCTGCCCGACTACGCTGCTGTGACGCCGCCCACGTCGGCGCCGTCGACGCCCCCGAGAACCTCGGGGAAGACTGTGGAGATAAAGAAGCTCGTGTCTCCATCGAGGTCCCCCACGAGGCTGGCCATGGGGCAACCGCCGATTTCGATTAAGGCGGCGGCGACGACCGTGCAGGCGATGCGTACGACGACGCCACCCGTCGCGAATTCCTCGTCGTTCACGTCCATCTCGCCGGCGTCCGCTGGGCGAGATCTGTTTAACAGCGCATCGCCATCCATGCGCGCGAGTATGCCGTCGGAATCGACGAGCGTGGTTCCCCCCGTGGCGCGTGCCAGCGACGATCTCGATTTGCAGCTCAAGGCGCTGCGTGTGTCCCAGTGGCGACAAGAGGCTGCGCGGCTGTCGATGCGCGTGCGTGAGCTCGAGAAGGAAAACCGTCAGCTGCGTAGCCGGCCGACAAGATCGCCTCACCCGCGTACGCTGTCCGGTGGCGACTACTTGGACTCGCAGGCGTCCGGCACGGCGTCACTGAGCGATCAAGAGAACCGCGAGAACGAGAATGGCGACCGTGACCACATTCGCACGCGCATGCACAAGTCAAAAAGTGTTGCAAGTGCGAGTGGGTTTGCATACACGGGGCGCCGCACGGTCGCCGAGGCCGCGGCGGCGTCGCATCGCTCGCGGTCCAAGCGACTCGGTGGTGCCAGCATCAGTAATGCCGGCGGTGAGCCGCTGCAAAAGTACAAGTCGGGGTACTGGAACGAGCGGGGCAATGTCAAGAGCAGCTTTAGCTGCAATAACTTGGCCGATATGGACATGGAATCCCGGGCTCTCGCGGTTGACAAGCCACATCCGCCGCAGCTGCAACGACCGCTGTCGCAATTCCAAAAGGCCCACAGCACCAACACGAAAAGTACCGCGAAGCTGAACCGAGATGTCGCGGCGTTGATGCGTGCACCGGTTCGCAAGAGCGACTCGTTCCAGCGCACGAGCATGGAACCTTCCAGTGAAGAAGTTGCGGCGCTTCACAAACAGCAGCTCGCGATCACCAAATCATTTCGTGGAGCCAGCGTAACGCGCGCGGCGCCAATGACGCAACGGAAAGACAGACGAGAACTGGACATTGACGAGCTTACAGACGATGACGACTCGAGGGACGTGGACGTGGACGATACGGACGAGGAAGACCACATCGAGGTCACGTCGCCCCGGTCGTATTTTGAAGCTAGTCTGCGTGGCGTTGGTGGCTCGTTTCGGCTGCCCAAGAAGACCACGACACTTGCTGCGACCAAGCGCCCAACGAGCGGCGATATCCGCATGTGGGTTGGCTCGTGGAACATGGGCGCCGCAGACCCGTTTGTCGACAAGAACGGCATCATTGACGAACAGGCATCCGCTGTGATGCTTCAGCAATTCGTGCCGCATGGGTATCAACTGTACGTACTCGGTCTACAGGAAGGTGTCTCAGAGAATCCGTACCACGCCGTCGAGGCGTATTTGAATCGAAATGACGCCGGTACGCGGTACTACCGACTGGAACTCAAGAATAGCGATTCGCTGGTCGCAAACAAGAACCATCCAGGCGAAGCCACCATCGACGCTGTGCGAGGCCGTGGCGATGGTGCATTCGTTGGAACGAAATTTACGGGGATTGCCGTGTTTTACGCGGCACCCATCCAGGACAAGATCAAGCTCTTGCGTGCCGGCGTTCACAAGTTTGCGCTCACAAGCGGGTCCAAGGGCGGTGTCGCGACGGCACTATTGATCAACCAGACGTCGATTGTGTTTGTCAATTGCCACTTGGATGCGCGCAACGACGGCTACCGCCGCGAACAGATCCGCAACCTCAATGCGAACCTGGGCAAGGTGATGGGCCACGCGAGCTTTGATTTGACGGAGCAATTCCACCACGTCGTATGGATGGGAGACATGAACTACCGGATTGTGCACTTGGATCCGGATATTGTGCTCCACATGCTCGAGGAAGGCCGCAACACAGAGCTCCACGACAAGTTTGACGGGCTACTCAACGATCGTCGTAACTTTGGCGTCTTTGACGGGTTCTCGGAACCCAACAAATTTCCTGACTTCTACCCGACGTACAAGAAATTTCCCAAGCGTAGTCGTGTTAACTATCGCTCGCCGTCGTGGTCGCGTCTTGTGTATCGCGTGCTGTACAAGGAGCCGTTCTATAAAGGTGGAAAGGTGAAGAAGCGTGTGCCAGGCTGGTGTGACCGAATCCTGATCCACTCGCTTCTGGTGGGCGACTCGAAGCTTATGCCAGAAAAGGTGTTGAGTCCGTTTGAGGACCAGGCGTCCTGGATCGACAACTACCGCTCAGTCAACGAAGGTGAAGGCATGGACGTGAGCGATCACAGTCCCGTGTTTGCAACGTTCACGCTCAGCTTCCCGCACCAGGCGGACTCTCTTCACAGCAACAGCATATCTCCTCGTCAAGCGCGGCGAAACTCGCGGTCCATGTCGACTGTTTCCCTTCGTGACTCGCAGTTGTCGCAGTCACGTTCGATCGGAGGCAGCTATTTCGACAACCCGGACGTCGTCAGGCGCATCGCGGCAAACGTGCCGAGTCGTCCCGTGTCTACGGTACTGCGGGTCTTCAACATGCAGCTATTTTGGAATGATAATGTCGTCGTGCCCAAGCGCACGCGCGTCGTGGCACCATTGATCGGCGAGGATATCAAGCAATGTGACGTGATCGGCGAGCGGTGCCAAGGCACGAATGGACTGAACCTGTCATTGAACGCGGTCGTGCAGCACACACGTCAGCTCGAGCACCTGCACATGCTCGTGTGGGTCCGACACGAGACCATCAGCGGCCACTGTACTCTCTCGCTCAAGCGGATCGCACGCCAGGAAGAAGGTGGTGAAGTTAAGTTTCGTGTGCCGCTGTACAACAACTCGATGCGGCTCTACTATGACGGCCATCCGCTCGTGCTGGTGTTTTCCGTGCGGAGTAAAACGTTTGCCAAGTAGACAAATGACGTGAACAGAGATAGGACAAGAGGAACCCCCACAAGGGGTAAGATGAACCAGTTGATACGGGAACCAACGGTTGCCTGGTTTTCGTTCGAATTGAGGAGGTAAATAGATCCACACGTTTTGAGAATTACACTTTTGGTAGTACCACGCCCTTTCAAGATCCAGCAATCGGGTCGGTCCATTCCAGATTTTGACGCCTTGCACCTGCATGCCACAAGAAAACAAGATCGAGACTGCGACATCCGCAGTAGTCGAGTTTATCGACGGTGGGTTCCCGCTTCTGCAATCGACGGACGTGAAGCAGAAGCTACTGCAGTGGTGAGGCGGATTCTCCCTCATCATATATGCGGTTTCATCTGAAGCGGTGCGTTGTGTAGGAATCTCGATGGCTCGCTAAAGATTGAGCGATTCCGCGTGCTGCGCAAACTCTCCAAGGAGAACGACGTCGCTATGATCCACGACTTCTTCCAGGATCCCACGGTCCAGAGGGGTCTGAAAATTCCGACCCTCGTCGACGGCTCCAACATCGCTAAGGCGCCTCTACACATTGAACCACTACGCGTGACTGTCACGTCACTTGCCTTCTTTGACAAACTGGTCAATGCCAAGCTCGTATCGGATACGGGCGCGCTGCGGCGCTGTCTAGACGACGTCTTCGACGGTGCCACGGCGAGCGACCTGCTCAAAGAGTCGCTAATCAATCCTGATTCCGACCACGCCGACGTCTTTTCCGAGGACGACCAGCGAGAGTTCATTTTCCACCTCTTTCGCGCGCTTGTCATTGGCGGATCCATCTGCCAGTCGGACGAGTGGCTCGCGCCGTACACGGACATGACCAAGCAGTTTTACAAGGCGCTCGTGTGCGTCAAGAAGAACGCTGCCGACCGCAGCGCCATCGACGTCACGTCGCGCGTGTACCGCGTGGATGGCGACGGCGTCTTTGACTCGCACTCGCGCTTTTCGTCGTGCTTTGTCGTGCTTGATGCCAAGAAGCGGTGGCTCACAGTCTGGCACAACGCCTTCCGCCCATTTTGGTGAAAGAGATCTCATGTTGCTGAAGAGTCGCGTCGAGGTGAGCAACAGGATTGGCTGAAATAGATCAGTAGTGCAATACTATTGGTTGAAATGGGTTGGCCATCAAAATCTCGCTCCACAAAGCAAGCACGAATGGAAAAGGTGCCGATCCGCCTCGGCCGCCTGCGCACAAGCGTGCGGGAGGCGCCGCCACAGGCCGCGGCGTCTGTGGAAATCCGCGAGCAGAATCCGCTGTCAGACGGCGATGGCTCACAGCTGCGGATGGCGTCCGCTGGCCGCATCTGTCGCGTGTGCACGACGAATGAATCACGATACACGTGCCCACGATGCAACTTGCCGTACTGCAGTGTCCCCTGCTACCGCACGCACAGTGAGTCGTGCACCGAACAGTTCTACCAGAGCCACGTGAACGACGAGATGGCGTTCAGCGAGCGCGCGACCGCGGCAGTGGATCCAACGGCGCAGCGCCAGCGCGCGACCGCGGAGCTGCTCACGCGCGTCCACCAATTCCACGACGAGACTAGCCGTGCATTCGACCAGGTCGATCTGAGCGATTCAACAAGGCCAACTGTACCGGCACGCGCTGACGAAGTGGAACTGAGCGCAGAGCGACTCGCGCAGCTCGCGCTGCTGGACGACGCCGAGCTCTCGCTCGAGAGTCTGACCGACGCCGAGCGCGCGCGGTTTCTCGCCGACGTTGCCGGTGGCCGCATGAACAAGTACGTCATGCCGTGGGAACCGTGGTGGCGCATGGACGCCAAGAACTACGAAGTGGAGACCTCTGCGAGGCGGCGCAAGCTCGTCATTGAAGTCGTGGGTGAAGGCATTGCCGATAGCGAGGAGGCAGATGAAGTGGATAGCGAACAGGAGGAATCCGTGCCAGCAATTGAAGCCGCGCGATTTCCCGCATCGATTTTCACACGCGAAGTCGAACAGAACATGCCGCCGTCTGTGGCGACGCTCGTGCGAGGCGGCACCGCGTCGCTGTCGCCATCGTTGGCGTTCCATTTGGTCGAGATCCTCTTTGCGTACGCCTTCACGATGCGCACGTTCAACGGCGACTGGACGCAGGACCCCGAGGACGCGGCGCTCTCGGTACTCCACTGCAGCGATGTGCTTCGCGAGGACGCGCGGTTCGCGACGCTTGAAGAGGTCGGTATCTCGTGTCTCGAGCGACGAGACGTCGACGGTACGCTGCCCACGGCGACCAACCGACTCGTGCTCATGGACGCCACGGAGCTCTTGGTGCACGATACGTTCGCGTTGGATGCGCTCACGGATCTGATCCAGTTGCTGGGCGACGCCTCCGACGAGATCACGCGCACGAGGCTCTCGGACGACGGCAGCAACAAGAAGATGCGCAAGAGCGACCGCGCCGCTGTCCGGAAGCTCTGTGGCGTGCAGAAAAAAGTCGCGTTCTATCGCGTGTGGCGATTCCATGGTGGCGAAACGACGAGCGTCGTGGCCAGCGCCCTGCATGAGCTACTCGCTGGGCTTGAGCATGGCTACTAGTGATAATACTGCGTGGCCTGGGATGAAAATAATAAGTCATTTGTTTTGATATTGTAGTTTCTTGAGGTGTTGGTAGTGTAGATTCCCATTGAACGGACATGGAGGGCAAAACGAGACGACCAGTGAAGAGCGAGGGGGACAGCGACGCGCCACGAGGAAGAGGAACTTCGCGAAGCCAACAGGTTTGCATCTACAAGGGTCCCAGAGTTTGTGCACACACCGTGGGCGTCTCTCGCTCTCTTCCCCCATTGCTGTGTCTCTCTCGAGTAGTACCGACATGGGATTACGCACTCGAAGCGACGTTGCCGCGCATGGCGTTAAAGGCCGCGACCCACTTGTTGTACTCGCGCTGCGACGGCGCCGTGAGCTTGAGCTTTTTGCCGACTTTGAGCAGCTCGGGTGTCGAGATGCTGAATGAAAAGTGGATCGGGTCCGAGAGCTCGACTGTTGCGTCGGTGAGCACCATAGAGCTGCTCGCGCCGCCGACCTGGTGGACGAGCTGCTCCTTCTTAAAGCACGTAAGCTTGTTTCCCTGGAGGACAAAGTATCGTTTCTTGGAACCGATAAAGCGGCGGCTGCCGTCCACCTTGAGGTACCCTTGCGTGCACGTGAAGGGCAGCACGGCCTTGACCCAGATCGCGGGGCCGATGAAATTGTCCTGGATCACAATGTCGGACCGCGAGTTCACCGGAGTGATCACAATCTCACCGTGCTTGCTGCGTGAACTAATGGTCACGATCTGCGAGCACATGATCTCATCTTCCAATAAATTAGTGTCTTTGTTGACAAAGAGCAGCCGCTCGTGGTCCGTGAGCAGCAAGTGGTACCGCTTCTTGCGCTTGACCGACACGGGGCCCGCGAGCAAAATGCTCTCGTGGGTCTTGAGCAAGTGGTCCCACATGCGCATCATGGGCGACCGCACGATCGCGACAATGGCGTTTTGATTTTTCCGCTTGACGGCGCTGCACAGATCGGGCCGCATGGCGAGCACCATCCGGCTCACAATGTCGATCTCCTCGGGAGACAATATGTTAATGGCTCCGAGCCCTTCGCAGTACTCGAGCATTTCTTCCACGGGCATGCTGTCGTTCGAGAGCCCCATGCTGACGGCACTGCACGCCGACGGACGCCGGACCGAGTCGGCCATTGAGCCGCGCGACGGCCGCGGCGACGGCATGGACGATGACGCAAACGAAAAGCGGCCCGACGACAGCACGGCCGTCGATCGCGTGGGTGTGGGGGGCGTGTACTTGGAGCGAGCAAAGACAACGACCATGGGGCGGTTCGGGCGGCTGAGCAGGCCCACGGCGCGCGGGTAATCGGTGCCGCGGATGATCTCGCCGTCCACAGCGTGGATCACGTCGCCAACGCGCACGCCGTGGGACTCGGCGTAGCCAATGATGTTGTGGTGTGGCATGGGGAGATCCTTGACGATCACATTGAAGTCGTCGGTCGTGATCGTCATGTTCAGACTCGGTCCGCGGAACTCGACAGCGTGCAGTCCTTCACGCGGGAACGGTCGGAAGAACTGGATCGAAAGCGGCCGTGACGGCGTCTGGAGCATGTGGACAATGGACTCATAGCTGCGACCGACGGTGCGCGATCCCTGGACCTTGTAAATGACATCGCCGGGAAAGATCTTGCCGCTGGCTTCGGCGGCGCCGGGCAGGCCATCGGGCCGCCGCTTGAGCTCGTTGACCATGACGCTCTCGTTGTGTTCGCGGATCGTGAGGCCGAGCGCGCGCTCGTGGAAGACGACTTCAAAGATCTCGCTCCGCTTCATGGGCGCGAGTGCCTCAGCCGTCTTGGGCGAGAGACAGAGACACAGCGAGTGTTGGATATTGGACAGCACGCTCTTGCTGATGTGGACGGGGCAGGCGTTGACGGCGTCAAAGAGGTCGACCCATGCCTCGTCCGTGATGCCGAACTCGTACCGCAGCTTGGCGTCAATGAGGCTCTCAAATGCCTGGTCCGGCACGTTCGGATCCCACGATATGAGTCGCGACGACGCGTCGTCGAGGTCAATCACGCGCACACTGTGGAGAGGGGACGGCGGCGAGCGCGACGGGTCCATGATACTTAATGAGATGTGATGGAGAGAGAGGGGGAAAGAGAGCGGACCGCGCGGCGTCGACGAGCCTGGGGACCGAGACAATAGGGGAATGCCCGTCGGATGCTTGGGGTGTTTTGAGATGCGGGGCCGAAGAAGAAGGAAAGGGGAGAGAGAGGAAAAGAGAGAGAGAGGGCCAACCCCATACATACAAACAGACGAAGAAGAGCAGTGGCTGTTGTCGCCGGTGGGTCACTGGGTGGAGTGGACGCACGCCAAACGAAGCGGACGTGCCTCCGTGTGAGAACGCAGATCGCACAAAACCCAGGGAGACTTTTCGCAAGTCTAGGTTGCCCGCGGCTGCGGGTTCGTACCGTAGAGTTGGGTTAGAGCGAGGGGAGTGTATCGAATGTTCGCCTTGATGGTCGGGTTGTGAGACCCTAAACCTACGCCCTGACCGCAGGGTTCGAGCCGAACCGGTTATGTCGCTTTTGTCATGGGAGCATTGGGAGCCCCACAAAAGCGCTGTCGCAAAAATTTCCGTCGCCTCGGCGTGTGGACTGTTCGGCAGGTCACGTGGATCGTGAGTCAGTCAAAAAGTTCAGGAAAAGCATGCTGCGAATTCGGAAGGAGCATGGTCAACTGGTGGCATGCGTCCGCCAACTTGGGTACGTGGTACGTCATACATCCGCCCCGTACACTTGCTTGGTCTGATCGCAGGAGCTGTCATGCGTGCACCAAATAATGGAGCCACATGGGTATTGAACCAATTGAAATGGTTGAAATGGCAGTCTAAGGGATAGGATAGGCAACCGTGCTGGTCAACTTGGAGAGGATGTGACGCGCCGCTGACTGCTTTCATTGGTGGACGCGGCGTCCGCCTGTAACCATTTTGTTTTAGATCCAGCGAGCCCTAGCCCTCCAGAATGGTATATTTTTTTCCAGCTTTTATGCTTTTTTTCCTTTCTTCTTTTCGAAAGTCTTGGGTGTCGTTTTTATAGGTGTCGAAATTTGCGCGCGAAAAATCAAAGGAAACCCATGGCAATGGCAACAGCAACGGCAGCTCGCGGTGATGCCGTCGCTGCCGGTGGTGCCTCCCATGGGCTCGCAGCGCTGGCGCAGAAGCTGGAGCATCCGCTCGTGCGGATCCGCGCGCGTGCGCTCGCGAATCTGCTCTTCAAGCTCCGAGAGCGGCTAGTGGACGTGGCCGCCGAGCCGGCGCTTGCCGTGGACACGCTCATGCGCGCACTTGTGGCGACTCTCCAGGAGAAGGAACTCGAAATGAGTGCGCTTCAGGTGCTGCAGCTGCTGCTGCTGGATACGAGCGCGGGTGACGCTGCAACGCGCAAGTATGCGGCGGCATTGAGGCGCCACGGCGCAGCCGCGGCCTTCCAGCGCGGCGGACTGCCGCGAGAGAATGCAGCGGGCGAGAAGCAGGCGATGTACGAAGCGGTGCGTACGGATTGCAATCCTGTTGATGCGTATGAAGAGAGGAGAGAATAACAACTAACGGTGTGGAACGCAGTTGCTGCAACTACTCTTGGCGACGAGTTCGGGTGTCCATGAAGAAGAGCGACCGTCGCAGCCACCACGAGCTCCATCAACAAGCACGCTAGCGGCGGATACAAGACCATCGGCCGCGACTCCGCCAGCAGACGAAAGCTCGCCGGTGTCGTCCGCCGTGCGTACTGCTCATGCCACGGTCTCTGCTGCTGCTGCTAGAAACTCTGCCAAGACGGACACGCCAAGCGACCCTCTCACAAGCCACGGCTGGCGCTTCCCGCGCGTGACACTCGCGGCCGTGGACGACCAGCTCCTGTTCGAGTTTGAAGTGAAGTGGCGCATGCGCAAAAGTGTTCAAGAGATTGTCGAGATGTGTGACACATTTCGCCGCAAACTACTGCGCGATTTTCCTGCCGAAGTCTTTCTCCAACGACCAGCAGTGATGCTACGCGTTCTGGAACTCGTGCGCCAACCAATTGTGCCAGCAGCGACGACCCCCGAGCTCTCGTTCGGTGTCAACTATTTCGACGAGCCGGCCTCGCGTGGTTCTTTTGTGTGGAAACCATCGGCACTGGCTACGGCGCTCCACGTATCGACACTCAAGGCGCTCGAATCGTGGCTCGCGGCGTTGCGTCATTCGATGGAGATCTCGCTGAACCCGATGTACCATACATTCCAGTCCTCTTCATTGGACGGCTTGGTGATCCCCACTAGTGGACTCGATCACCGGCGACTCCACTACCCACGTGTGTCGGACGAAGACGACTGTATCGACCGTGACGATGAAATGGGCATGTCACTGAGTGGCGCGGCGTATTTGATCATTGCGACGTTGATGCGACTGCTTGCAAGTGACAACTACCCTCATCTTCACCTGCTCAATCTCATCCACACGGCGACCACTTTCCTGCCAGACCGAAGTCTCTTTCGTCAAGGAAGTTCATTGGATAAGCCTCGACTAGAAGCACTTTTCACGATCGTCATGGATATCATTCGTGTGAAAGAAAACGACCTCGACACGCTCGTGAAAGGCAGTATCGTCGAGTGGCTTGTGGCCGTGATTCAACGCTTGCGGCCATCAGCTTTTCAAGTTGAAGGCAGATTACCTCGTCAAGAAGATTCCGAGATCCGTGCAAGGATTGAGATCCCGCTCCTACTATGGAACTGGTTGCTGCAACAACTTGCCGCAGACGAAGCTGGAAGTGATGACGCCATGAGCGGCATGATCCAGCACCTGAACCAGATTGACTCGTCGGCGTCCAGAACAATGCGGCAGTTCATTGAATCGACTGAATGCAGTACCCACCTCACCGAGGCGCTTGATAGCGATTCTAAATCAGTCACCCTGCAGCATGCACTTCAGGTTTTACGAGTTGTGCCAAGTCTGTCGGAGCACCACCGTTCTCGTGCCGTTCAGATTGTTCTCGAAGCTGTGTGCAGAGAGTTCGACCAGCAATTCCCACAAAATCGTGAGCAGGTGTCAAACGATGTCGTCAACAACGTGCTGACACAAACCATCTCGTTTGTTCACCGAGATTTACCGAAGCACTGTCGAGACTTTGCGGTGCAGGTTTTTGACGGCCTCATTGCCTGGATGCTAGAAGACTCATCGAGGTTGACGCCCAGCCGCCGTCTAAAGCTCGTACTGACCAGCGTGTTGGCATGCGATGAATTTCTACATCTCTTGCTGTGCTCATTGGTCGGAAGCGAAAGCACCAGCACGATGGAGGATGTTCTGTGGAGACTGGTGGAGCTCTTGCTTCGAGCGTTGGATCAAGAGCTCGAGCAATCAAATGGTGGCTCAGCGACCCTGCCGTTGTCCAAGTCGGTGGCAATCTTGCAGCACCTTGCGTATTTTGACTCAAGTGCATCAGCAATCAACGAGACGCATCGGAGGCTGCAGCGTACACTGGTGCACGTCGCGCATCAAACGGAAGCGAATCTCACAGCATCGAGTCAACTTCTTTTCGTCTCTCGTTGTCTCCTCCATCGGTCGGCGTTTGTCCGGAGAGCGGCTGCATCAGGACTTGTGGAACGCTTGGGTCTGCAACAAATGCAACCCAACAGCCTTGTGGCAGCGGATCCATTCGGCCAGTTTGCGGACGGCAATGGCGAAAACGAGCGAAGATTACTCGAACACGAGTTACCATTGATACTGCAGCCCCGCTTGAGCAACGGTGATCGACAAGGGAATGGCAGTGCTGTCAGCGCAAGCTCGGTTCTGCATCGAATCTCGAGGCTGCGAAAGCTTTTGTCGTCCCTGTTTACCACGACGGTGACTGAAGAAAACCAATCGTCGATGCAGAGTGCAGCCGCGTCGACCCTTCAGCAGCTACTGATCGACTTGGCGCACGCCAACCCTATCGATTTCATCATCCTAGAGGAATCCGGCGAGGTGGAGGAGTTGATTCACCTCGCGCTCCGTTTGCTTCCGAGGCGTGAGCATTCTGAATCGGCAAAGTTTCATAGCTTTCGTGCGTCATCGCTGTCGATTGTCCGGATCTTGTTGACGCGAAGTATTGGGTGGCGTCAGCTGCTTCGCGAGGATACCGAATGGCTCGGAGTTTTGCTGCCATTCGTATTCGACGATGAAGCCCGAGTGCGTGCTGAGATGTACTTTATTGTCATCGCGTTGTCATGCAGTCTCGAAGTTGTGACGCTGACGAAAGCACCTCTCGGACTGGTGGTGCCAAGCGAGTTTTCCACGACGTTTGGATTGTTTTCAGAGAAATGGTCGGTCAGCGGGATCTCGGTTCACAAGATCATAGACGTCATGAAGCAATCTGCTATCGCCAGTGACGAGAAGCCTTTAATCTCGAACGTCCGTTCTCTAGCAAATCATGGGACATCGCGCGAAACACTTCAGCGGCTGCTGGATAGTCTGGCTGCGGCCAAGTCGTTCCGCACCTTCCTGGATGCGTTGTACGCAGTTCTCCACGCTTGTCATGGACGACGAGACATCTGCACGAATATGAGTGCTCGTTGGGAAGAAGCTTCATTTCGTCGATATTTGGAGACGCCACCAACCAGCGGGAAAGACCAGGTTGTCATGGCTGCGATCTTGTCGCTGATCAACGTGCTCTTCGGTAGCATGTCCACGGAGCAACAAATGGATGTCGTTCTCCTCTTGCGCAGCAAGATCATCCCTCTCCACCTTGCACGAGCTCGGGATTCGGTGAAGACGACAGCGTTGCCAGCAGAACTGGCGCGGCTACTGCTTCGAATCAGTCAAAGCTCCATGGCCGATATGTTCGTTCCGCTTCTCATCGATACCGGGCTGGCGAAAAATCTCGGGGCACTGATTGTGTCAAGCGGAATCTTCGGGACCACAGCGCTATCGCAACAATTTCTGTGGATGCAAGTTACACTCACAGCACTAGACAGATCCAAGGCGCAGCCCGACGACTCGCCAGCTCAGCAACAAATTATGGACTCTGTACGCATGCCACTAGAAGCCATCTGTGGAAGACATCGTGTGCCCGGCTCTTTCCAAGAACGTGACGCACAGGCGAACGCTGTGTCGTGTTTAATGATGTTGCAAGCTGCCGACAAAGACGCCACCTGGCGCACGCGTTTGCTGTTTGATACAATATCGAACTTCCGCTCGACGGGCTACCAAGTAGCCGCGACGACACTCGGAAACGATGACCGCGACGCGACCACCAGAATCCTGCGCCTCGCCACAGACACTATGCGTGACGACACAGAGAGCGACGCTGTCCGCAGCAATGCTGTGGAACTTCTCCTCGAATTCCATCGGCGAGTGGAGCGTGATGCGTTGCCTTCGTACAGCTCGTATGTGGATGGTGAGAAATTCGTCGCAAACCTCATCAACGATTTGGTTGTATCGACTCGAGCCAAATCCAAGTGTGGAGTACGGCTGACTCTCTCGAGGCTTCAACTTCTTCGCTTCTTTAGCTGCCACACTGATAGATTTACCAACACTTCGTACGAAAACGCTCTCGATCACCTTGCCAACGACTGTCGGGACGACTCTCGCGCGCTGATGGCCATTGTGGAGGTAAGAGTGCGGCTTATCTTACGTAACGCATGCACGAAGGAATACTGACGGAATGGTATGGTTCATGACTGTGAAGTTGCTGTCAATACGCAGGGCCTTCGAGTTGTATCAGCATCACAGCGCCAAATTTTTCCGCATGCAATCAGGCGAAAATGGTGTTTGGCGTGGGTCGATCCTGCCTGTTGTCCTCAACACAGTTTCGGAGGCTGCTCAGCTACTCCAGATCGTTGTCCATCACTTCTCCTCGACGAGCTCAAACCCTGTTGAGGTACGTGTTGGTATTGACGGAGGTTAAACTATCTGTGTTTGTGACATGCTCGTATACTTTCTCCAGGTAGCTCCGTTCGTTTTGCAGCTGATCGAGACCATCTCGGACATCTCAAAGTCGCTGGCCGACTCCGTTCATGACAGAGCTGATGCTCTGAAGCAATGCTACGATGCACTGGACCAGTGTGGGAAGCTACTGGCAATTGTTCTCTCGAGTGATGCGAAAGGATCGCTTCCGGGAGACACTGCAAGCCAGCTGCTCCATGAAATCGCGGCACTTCTGGACCCCGCGCATCCCAGGCTGTTTCGGATATCGTTTGCGAGAGTTGTTCCAACGGTATTTTGTCTTTGCTTTCAGACTATGCTGACGATCAGATGTACTGATTGTCCCATCCTACTGTTTCCAGGTTCTTTGCCGCCAGCCAGGAGACCTCTCTGGGGATTCCATCGTGACCACGAACTTAGTGTCCATTGGTGCGAGTCTTTGGGCAGCGTACAGAGAATTATGCGAGCATCAGCCCATGGATCCAAGCGTCACGCATCACCGAACGGACTCTTTTCTGCCGCACCTCGGCCGCGTGACGTTCGCACTTCACGTGCTGCTATCCCGTTCCAAAGACGCAAGCTTAAGTCTGTGCGAGAATCGATACGAGGCAGTTCAGCGCGTTTCTCAAGCCATCAAGAAGAGCTTCGCAGCTATTCGAATGGTGGGAGGTTTTGGCGGCAAGTCGAAACGCAGCGACGATAGCTTTCAGCTCGAACTCTGCGAGGCGATCCACTTGCATTGTCAAGTGCTGAGCGGTCTTTTTGTGAAGTCCAGTCGCGCCCAAACACTGGCTCGTGAAGAGCAATTGCCCGCCGTGTTCGCAAACAATTGGAATATCCTGCGCAGTGCCAGTCGACGGAAAAGTGGCGTCCTAGTCAGTGCGTTGCGGCTGCTGCAGAACTTTATTCACTCAAATGAGGCCAACAAAACGTCTCTCGCAACTGCCGTCGCGACAGTGACCCCCACTCGAGTTTCCTCCACGGCCAGCGGCGATGGTGAGCGAAACTTGTTTGGGATGATCGGAGAACTCGCGCTAGGAGGGTCCGCGTCGCTTGCTTCTGATGAACGCTGCAGCTCCATTGCCAGCTCGATCCTCAAGTCAGCTTTTCTCCATGTTGACTGTCTCCACAGCGCAATCAAGTCAGGCCTTATTGCGAAGATTGTCTCGACCGTCGTGAACCGAAGCAGGCGAAGAAGGGAAACATCAAAGGTGCCGTCGCCACAAGATGAACAAACGCTGATCGAGCTCGTCGGCGTTCTCGCGAGCGTGGCCAGCTCTGATGAAGGCCGGCAGGTGGTACTGCAAGTGCGCGAGTTGCGTGGCCTTCTCGATGATATCTTCCATTTCCCGGAAGCCTCCAAGTTGATGGTGGCCGGAGCGTTGTTCGTGCGCAACATGGCCTATTCCAAGTTCTCGAAAAGCCATTTCTCGGTGTGGGAGCCGGCACTGGACCACATCCTCTCGCTCTTGTACCGCTGGGGTAGCGACAGTAGCAGCTCAGTGGGTGTGAACGGCGATATGCCTCGCGCAATCGCGGCCGACCATTTGTCTACTGCATTGCTGTGCTTCATCCACGATAACCAGCGAGCGCAGTCTGCGATGCAGGCATCCAGTAAACAAATGCTGCTTCTCGGAGATGCTACGCGGGCGTGGGGGCGCACGGCCGGATTGAAAGACGTGGGTAGGGTCACGATCATCAGTGCCAACTTGGAACGTGTCTCCAAGCTCGTTCTCGGCGACTCTGAAGTGCACAACGACAACGACGACCCATCCCAAACTGCGAACAGATAAGTGAAAAATCAACGTGTTTGTAAAGCTACTCATAGGTATCCGACAGCGCCGCTTCTTCATCCTCTTCGTCCTCCGCATCCCCCATCTCTTCATCGTCGGACCCTCGCTCGACAAGGACACGAGTCGTGCCATTGGGCGTAACAATTCCCTCCAGCACATGCGTACCGACCTCGGTCGTCATGTGGACACCTTCTCGTCGCGGTTTTTTCTTTGCCTGGGGCGTGGTAAAATCCGCCGACGCAGCGTTGCTAGTGCGCACGGCCTTGAGCCCCAAGGCCTCGTTGCCTCGCTTCAAGTTGCGCACGTACGAGTCCACATCATCGCGCTTACTCAACGGTACCTTCTCGAGCAGTTCTCGCCCGGGGCCTCCATCCTCATCGCTCTCGTCGCCGCCACCATCGCGCTGAGTGCGGCTCTCGACCATCGGGGCATCGGGCGACTTCAGATCATCGAAATCACCGCCAGCGATCGCGTCTTTTGACGGTGTCGCCAGCGAAAACAAATCGTCCACGTTCTTCTGCTCTTGATCGCGCACAAACTGACGCACCTGCTTCTTGAACAGATTCGAGCCGGCGCGATGGATCTTGACGGGGACTTGGCTCACAGCCTGCTGCTGCTTTGCGGATGCAGCTCGTCCACCACCAGTCCCCTTGCGCGTTGGTGCAACGGGCAAGTCGTCAAAGCTTCTCGCGCGGCATTCGTCGGCGCTTTTGCCTGGCACGCGCTTGGCGACTTCGACCCAAAACGACGCATGCGTGGTCGGCACCTGCACTTTGGCGTCATGCAGAGCAGTGAGTTGCGCGTCGCTCCACTCGGCACTCTTGCGTTGCGCGTCGTAAATCTCTTGGATTTTCATTCGTGCGGCCTTGGCGGCGTCCGACATGGCCACTGAACGCTTGGATCTATCAAGAATGAACTGGTGAGACAGACCCAAAATGAAGAGCTACACAGAGAGATCTTCATCACGCACGGTAGATACGCGGGTGAGCCTTCAACGATCTTGGTCTCGAAATTCAAGTCGACGAACTTGCGTTCGTTGCGCCACCACTCCATCACGGGCGTCAGGCGCCGGCCACTGCGCGATCGTTTCTCAACGGCGGGCGTCATCGGCTCGCTGATCGCAAATGGCGATGCGTTGGCTTTCGTCGACTTCTTGGACGACTTTGGCGTCGGCTTGGTCACACCTGGAATCGGCACACTACAACAGCACGTCCATCAGCGGGAGCTTGACCCCACACAGAGTAAGAGTCAAGACGCGAACCTGGCTTGGCGTTCCACTTCAGCCGCGGCCGCCGCTCTCGCCTTCTTCTGCTTGGCCTTTTCCTTCGACTTGACCGACAGCGGCATCCATGGGTCCGGTGGCGGTGCGTACGCGTCGAGCAACTGCCGCCAGTTGGTCGGAATACCCTCGACGAGAAGCTCCATGACCACGGGCGGCACATCGGCCTGCTGTGCGCGCTCAATGTCGAGACACCCGTTCAGGCGCACATTCTGGTTGTCGGTCGAAACAAACTGCACGTCGGTCACGCGGCGCTGCACAGTGAACGAGGACGACTGCCCGAGCACTTGACCGTGAACCACGAGCTGGAGTTGGTCGCCCTCAAACGGTGGCGGCCAGTCAACGTACCATTCGCTCATCAGAAGCACGCCCGTGCGGATTCGCGTACTGCGCGACGGCGTTGCCGCCGACGACATGGACAGGAATTCGAGTCCGCCGGCGGCGACGGGCACTTTCTCTTTCGACGTCTTTGCCTTTGCCTTGGGCTTGCGCTGCACTGGCGTGGTTGCTGACTTGGCCATCCTTTTGGGCGGTGGGGCCTTTGCCTTGGCCGGTGGGGTGTCATCGTACACGAGTCGCTTTTGCACGATCACACTGTCTTCGTCTTCATCTCCAGTGCCGTCGCTATCGCTCGCGGATTCGTCCTTGCGCCGACGCGGCTGGGGCGTCACCATCTCCTCACTACTCGCATCCTCCTCCTCCTCTTCGTCCTCCTCCTCCGTCGGTTCATCTTCTGGCTCGACGCGCGGTCGCTTGCGCCCTCTTGCTCGTGGCTGCTGCTCCTCCGGCGTCTCCTCGCCCGTGTCACTCGAGGCCTCACGCTCCTCCACACTCTGCGCTTCTTCTCCTTCCTCGGACGTTGTCGCTGCCGCGTCTTTTCGCACTGTTGCTTTGCTGCCACTGCTATCGCTTTCGGCCCGCTTTGCCGCTTGCCGGGTCTCGCTCTCACTGACGAGACGGTTGAAACTCGCGCGCACACTCGCATCATCCTCATCTTTCGATGGCTGCACTTTCCGCGGCGCCACTCCTTTCATATTCACCTTTTTCAGCCGCCGCATGGGTCGTTGCTGCTCATCATTCGCAGCAGGTCGCTGCTGTTGCTGCGACGGCAGTGGCGCCACGGATGCGTGCGGACCGACCCGCTCGAGAGCCGAGCGGACCCGGCCTTTGGCGCCGCGCTTGGCCGCGGGTGTCTCGGGCGTCGCGCTCGCGATGCGGCCACGCGCGACCGGCAGCCTCGGCATTGGCGAGCGCATGGTAGAGGGGTTCTTCACACGAAAGATCGCGCCGTTGCGTACGACGTCCGCCATACGTAGAAGGAGCCGAGCCGACCTGTCTTCTCCGCAAGAAATGCGATTCTTTTTCAAAACTGATGGGCGAACAGGCGGGAATATCACCTTGTTTTGTATTTATTTAAATATGTACATCATACTTTGTATTCTCCGTCATTGGGTCAGACTCAGAGTGATTTTCATCAGATTTGTAGAGTCAGATGAGACCCAAGTATTTTCTGATGACGTGGGACAGCTTGAGTTCGTCAAGACGCAATCCCACACAGTCGTGGAGAGAAATAATGAGGGGGTACGCGGCGTCTCCACCGCCCCACGCACGCGCTTCCAGCACGACGAAGCCACCGAGACGGAGATTAGATCGACGAGTGTATCGTGCGCTGGCCGCCTGCGCGTTCCTGGCGCTTCCGAGCGTCTGTGGTGCCGCCAAAGCCGCGTATTCACTTGACCTCATCGGCATCAAATCAGGCACCGGTACGTGTGGAAATACTCTTCTTTCAGTGCGTTCTACGCGGTTGATAATGGCTGACTTGTGCTCTCTCTCATGTGCACGGAATAGCCTACACGGTCACGGTGAATGTGGGCACGGCGACACCAACAGTGCGTCATTGTCGGTTGTTAAACGCGCTAGTCGATTCACCCTACTGATGCTTCAACCTGTTGTAGACGTCCTTTCGACTCATCGCTGATACCGGCTCGTCAAACGATGCAGTGCTGGGCGACGGCTGCTGTGGTCAGGGTGCGACCGCAGTGTTCAGCTGCGGGAATTCGCCGACGTGCGTCACGACCACAAAGGACATCACGCTCGCTTTCGCTGGCGCGACCATCGCGTACGTGAGGGGGTCCATCTAGTATTTCTGCGGTCGATGGGGACCACGCTGAGTCTATTTGTGTCGGTGTTTGCTGTAGTGGTGACTTTGTCAAGGACACGTGGTCTTCGAAGGAGATCGGTTCGATCTCCAAGGACTTTCTCGTCATCGACAAGCAGGATACGTTCTACCGGACGGACTATGATGGCATCACGGGGCTCGCCTACAAAGCACTTGGCAAACCAAAGAACGCGCCCAAGCCGTCCTTCTATGACGCGCTCGTCGCGGCCAAGAGCGGCACGCCCGATGCGTTCGGCATGTTGCTCTGCGGCATCATGCAGCCATTGCTGACGTCGAAGAACTACTCGATGCACGCCGGGCAGCTCGTCGTGGGCGGCACGGAAGGGCTTCAGGGTGAGACCTTTTACACGGGACCCATCCTCTACACGCCCATTGTGCAGGAGGCGTGGTACGTCGTCATCATCACAGACATTGGCTTTGACGGCAAGAGCCTCGGCCTGCCGTGCGCGAGCTACAACCAGCCACAGGTGCGTGTTCGACTCTTCTGATTGATGGATGGGTCGCGTCTGATTGATTGATGGATGTTGCTCTAGGCGATCATCGACTCGGGCACCAGCAACATGGCGTTCCCGACCGAGGTGTACAACCCGCTGATGGCGCTCATCCGGGCGGCGACCACCAAGGCCGTGCCGGCGTTCGACAATACGTTCTTTGACTTTACCAAGTCGTGCTGCGGCAAAGAATATTGCGACCCGAGCGACGCGTCGCTCGCACTGCTCACGCTGCCGTCCATCTACATTTCGTTTGCACTGGAAGATGACAATGGGGGCACCAAGAGCCACTACACGGTCGAGATCCCTCCAGAGTACTACTTCCGCCCCGAGCTGAACGGCGCCCGCGCCAACGTGCCGTGCCGCGCCATCGGCATCGCCGAGAGCACGTCGGTCGTGCTGGGCGATGTGTTCATGGACGGCCTCTTTTCGTACCACGACCGCGCCAATGGGAAGCTCGGACTCGCGGTCGCCGACAATTGCCCCAACGGTGCCAAGTCAAAGAAGAAGCTCTCCAAGACGCCGGCCAAGACGGACGACTGGTGTAGCTGCTTCTCCAGTACGCTCAAGTCCAAGAGCTCGTTTGCGCGGTACGTGCCGTGGGGCCGCGGCTGCTTCTTCACGCCGTGGTGGCTCTGGCTCGTGCTCGCGAGCGGGGTTGTCGTGCTCGCGTGTGCCGGGGTGCTCATCTATTGGTGGTGGACCGGTCGCCGCGACAAGAAGCGAGCGCTGGAAGTGCAGGCGTCGGCCGTCGCGCCCACGGACATGGCGGCGCTCCAGGGCAGCACGGCCGCCGCCAAGAACCAGCAGCGCCAGCCACCGTCCCAGCAGCACGTGCCCGACGCCGCGACCCACCACAACAATTATTCCATCATGAGCTCGCCGCGCGAGTCGCAGGCGTCGAGCATTGCGCTGCTGGCGGACGATCCAGTGCCGCGAAAGCCGCAGCAGCGGGGCGACGCCAACCCGCAACTGACCCACCACGTGGAGCAGGGCAAGCGGCGGAAGGACAGCGACCGCAGCACGAGCAGCACGACCCGCGAGAACAGCGGCTTCTTGCTGTGAGACTCAAGTGTACTAGAACATTCCGAGCACAACATGGCTACATTGGGCGATCGTCACATTGTGAAAGGTGGCCGTCAGCTCGCGCGAAACCTGTAGAAATATATACTCACCTTGATTTTAGGGCATGATTTCGTTCAGAAAGTAGTGGTCCAGGTCGTACCCTCATCTAGCAACCATTAACGCACCATCTGTGTGATGTGGGTTGCTGATTGCGTATCGCATCGGTTTCGGCTCCGAATTAATGGTCCACTTTATCGTCCCGACTTCATTTTCCCCTTGCTTTTAACGATCCCCACGGGGTTGCATCGGTGGCTTCGCATATTAGTTATCAGAGGTGATTGCCGACATGGCGAAGCAATTTCCCTCACTTTCTTCCGCTCGCCCGAGAGACGAAGGCCCATAAGCAATACGGCGACGCGACGACCGATCGCCATCTCTCTCTCCATCTCCATATCCCTCTCTATCTCTCTGTATTGAGAGATCTGCTCTGAACGAGTAGGAGTTGTGTGCAGCGATGGCGTCGTACGCGTTTGCCCCCGACAACTACGACTCGGACGACGACTCGGAGTTCGGCTTTGACGACGGCCTCTCGTCGGACGAAGTGCTGCTGAGCCGCATCGCCAAGATGCGCAACATGATGACGCTCACGACCGACAGCGACAGCGACGACGCGCTGATCAAGACGGCGCCCAAGGCGCCAGCAGCAGCACCAGCAGCAATTCCAGAAGCGAAAGAAACAGAGAAACCCGAGCCCGAGAAGCTGACGGCGGACGTGGTCGATGACGACGAGTTTCTCCTGGTGGACGCGCGGTCCCCGAAGGAAGAGCACACACAGGAGAAGACTGAGGCGACAACGCTGGAACCTGCGCCGCGGCGACCGGACGAGGAAGACGAACGGGGGGAAGACGTTGAGGACGAGGACGAGGACGAGGACGAGGACGAGGACGAGGAAGACGACGAGTACGTTGTGACGTGGGCGAAAGGGCAGCTCGGGCTGCTATTCAAAGAGGGACCACGTGGTGAGACCGTTATCCGGCGCATCAGCAAGCGGAGCTCGTCGGCCGAGGGGCTCCACGTCGCACGCGTTGGCGACGTCTTGGTCGCGGTCAACAATGAGCGCGTAGCCGGTCGCAACTGCCAGGATATCGTCGAGCAGCTACGTCTGCCCGAGTTCCCCATCACGCTCACGTTCCGTCCGCACACGCCCAGCGACGATGATGACGACGACGAGAATGAGAACGATACTCAAATCATCAAGCGAGCGAGCGAACAGCCCGATGGCGACATGCGCCGAAAAGAGTCGGCGCAGTCGGTGCTTTCGACGACGTCCAGCACCCCCACAACCGTGGCGACACCGTTGTCTACGTCGATCGGACCCAACGGCCATGCGTACCCGTCCACTGGGCTCGGCCCGTCGCCCGCCTATCGTCTCCAGCCGCAAGCGGTGCCGCCGCCGCCAGCGTATGGGAGTGCAGCTGTTGTTGGAGCTGCTGGGTCCACACCGTACTCGCGCAGCCTCACGCTGGATGACTCCCCCGGTTCAGGTGAGTACGACGTCGTGTGGCGCCAAGGCACGCTCGGCTGCGGGGTCAAGAAGAGCAACGGCATGCCCACGATCAAGTCGGTCACTCCTGGCGCCGCTGTAGATGCCTCGGTCCAGCAGATCGCCCCCGGCGACGTCATGATCGCCATCAACGGAATGGATACTGAAGCCATCGGCTTTCGCGCCGTCGTCGAGACCATGCAGCGCGCGCCCAAGCCCTTGTTTATGCGATTCCGCCGCGCCGGTCAAATGGCGATCCCTCCACGAACTTCTGTACCGCCTTATGGCCAGCCGCCATTGTCTCGCCCGTCGCGGTATGAAAACAGAGACTTTGAAAACCTGCGTGACTCCAGCGCCATGGAGGACCTGCTCCCGGGTGGATTGACGTCTCGCCAATACACGGTACTCTGGAATGACGGTCCACTGGGAGTGCAGATCAAGCCGCGGCCCTCGGACGGTTCCATCGTCGTCACGAAATTCACGGGCACGGGCAACCCGGAGCTGCTGGCACCAATTTCGCTGGGTGATCTCTTTGTGCGTATCGCGGGGCTCGAGGTCGCTGAGTTGGGTATCTCGGGCACGTGCGAGAAGCTCAAGACTGTCCACAAACCCGTCGTTCTCGTCTTTGAACGACCCTTTCCCGAGGCAGCGCCATTGATGCCGCCGCCACTGTCTCCTGCTCCGCCACCACCGGTTTCGGCACCCGTGGTGCGCCAGGGCTTTGCCGCAGACGATCTCCAGGACTCGGTCGTGCCGTCGTTCCGGGAGCTTCGAGAGCGAGAAGCGGCGGCAAACCAGGATCGGTATCGCGACAGTTTTTCCGGGTTCACGGCCGAGCAGCGCGGAGAAAACATTTTTGGGGCAACGGGGCGGCGTGCTGCACTTGCAAAGCACCGCCCGGCTTCCTACGATACAATGGATGAGACCCAAAATGTGGAGGGCCTGCGCAGTCGACACAGTTTTCCTACGACCGACAATTCCAGCACGGACGGACACCATCTGGACCGCTCATCCGATCCTAGTGGTGACCACAGCGGAGAAAGAAGCGGCGGTGCCGTAGACGCATTGCCGCGCTTTTCCGACATTGAGAAAGGCCGCATCAAGACCACGGCCGTGGCGTCGCTGCCGCCACCGCCGGCGTACCACGACACGTTCACGCAGTCGGGTAGGTTCTTGGACCCCAACCAGTTTGGCGACGCCCCGCAACCGCCCTCGCCACACAGCGAAGGACGGCCAGGCAGCAGTGTCTCGTCCGGCCAAAGTCGACCCTACGGAGGAGCCCCGCCACCTGCGTATGGACAAAACTATGGCTACACGGCACCGACGCCCCCGCGGCAGACGCCGCCGGCCTACGAGCAGTACAACCACGGAGGAGGCGGAGGAGGCTATGGCGGCAGCCAGCGGATCGACGTGTTGCGGCAGCAGTACATTGAGAGCGAGCGCATGCGCAACCAGTCCGGGATGCCGCGTGAGGGAGCAATGACCGAAATGAGTACGTACTCGGACCTGGACGACTCGGGGATCATGGCGGCGATGCGACGCCCCGCGGACCGGGGCATGCGGTCGCAGGCGCAGCCGGGGCGCCACCAGCCGGCGCTGCCCGCGCCCGAGCTCTGGATCCAGTGGAAGGAAGGCCCGTTGGGGATCACGTTTCGACGCACGAATGGCCAGATCGTGGTGTCGCGGCTCACAGGTGCTGGCTACTCGCGAGGGCTCGAGCAGCTCCGCGCCGGTGACTGGCTCGTGTCGTTTGGTAACCCGAGTGTTGGCAGCTACGCGACGTCTGAGCTCCGCCTAGCGGAGACCATGGAACTCATCAAGTCGCTGCCCAAGCCTGTGGACATGCGATTCGTCGTGCGGTAGAGTGGGCGACAGGATCAGACCTGTCTTCATACTCTCGTGCCTGTAGTTGATCTTTGTCCAAGCCATGAATCGCTGCGCATGTGGTACGCAGCAACATCTCGCCCATCCATCGCTTTCCAGACCCTACCGATAGAGAATATCCAAGCAACACCCGGAGCGTTCGCTGTATGAACGGAAAAGCATACGATCAATCAAAAGGTCCATTTGGTTTACTTACAAAATGGGTTTATGCCGACGACACTGTGTGGTCCACGGGGGCGACACCCGACACGGCGTTGGCCTTGTTGGCTTTGCGCGCTCGGATCGCTGCCAAGAGGTTGTTGGCCTTAGGGGCCTTCTCCGTCGTCGGTGGCTGCGGTTCTACCACGGCGGCCACGACAGGGTCCGTGGTTCCGACGGCCGGAGAGACCTTGGCAGGCGTTGTCTGGACGACCTCGCTCACTCGCTCGTCCGAAGTGTCCACCACCACCGCGCTTCGCTTGGCGCGGATGGCAGCAAACAAGTCGTTGGCCCTGGGTGCAGCATCGACTGCCTTCTGCAGGGTCGTTGGCGCTGGTGCTTCTTCCGCGACCGAGCCTTCCATCGTGACCTGAGTTGGAGTGACCTTGGCCGACGACTTGTCAATGACCTCGTTGGCTCGCTCGTCGACATCGTCCACAGCCACCACCGCGCTTCGCTTCGCGCGAATGGCAGCAAGCACGTCGTTGACCCTTGGAGCAGTACTGACTGTATTTGTTGAAGGTGTTGATTCTTCTTCTGTAGCTGCTGGTACTGGAGCCACTGACGTCTCGACGGCCGATGGACGTGTGTCGTCGCAGCTGTCGTTTATAGCGTTGGGGGCCACGCATCGCTTGGCACGGATCGCGCCGAGCAAGATGGACCCACGCGACATGCGTGGCGAAGGCGGCAAGCGGCGAGAAGAGTTGGTTGGGGAGACTTGAGCTGTCGTCGTGACAGGCGATAGGTTTGTCTGGGTCGGCGCCGGTGCTGCTGCGGTTAGTGCGATCACCTCTCGTTCCTTCCACGGCACGCGAGCAGCCGATACAGAACGAGCCACACGAGAACTGTTTGCTGAACCGTTATTGTCTTCTGGGTCGCTCGAGTGTCCCTCTTCGCTGGCGACCTCGAGCACGGGGTCGAGCTCGCCCAGCAATGGACCTTCCTCCGATAGAGCCACAAGCAGCGCGTCGTTCTTGCCTTGCACATCCTCCAGCAGCTCGCGTATCGGCGGCAGTGACGACTTGACTTGCGTCGCCGATGCTGGGACACTAAGAGACGAGACAGTGATCACCACATCGTGGACGAGTGCGTCCAGGTAGCAAGCCACTGAGTGGGAGGCACGCGTCTCCAGCAGCGATCGCGTGTCGAGGTCGTCCTTGCTGCGATCACGCTTGCCTGTGATACACACACCTGCACGGCGGGCGAGCTGCAGCGTGAGCTCTCTCACTTCAGTCACAATGTCTTGGCACACCCGCCACCACTGCGCCCTTGTCTCCTCGTCATTCAGCCCACTGCCAAGGATACGAGAGGCGTTGCTGTCCAGCGCACGGATGCGTTCCATCGCGGCGTCCATTTCTTCCATGGCCGCGAGCGCCATCGTCACAAGTCGTACATTTCTCAAGCCGTAATGATGCTTGAGTTCGCTTTGCCGCACACTCTGTTGTGCAGACGCCGCGGCTTGAGCCTTGGCTTCGAGAAGCGCCTTCTCACCTGCTCCCTCCGGGTCGCTCTTGATGATCTCTTGTTGGAAATATTCAT
Source organism: Pythium phragmiticola (assembly GCA_023335935.1). Taxonomy (NCBI): domain Eukaryota; phylum Oomycota; class Peronosporomycetes; order Pythiales; family Pythiaceae; genus Pythium; species Pythium phragmiticola. The sequence continues at coordinate 57,934 of JAADWA010000036.1, read as the reverse complement.
CGCCTTCAGGGAAACCTAGTTGAGCAGCGTACAATTGTGCCACGGCCTGCTCACCACGCACGACGCACATCCTTCCCAAGAATGGACAGTCTGTCTTGTCATCCATGTGGTGCTGCACGATATGCTGCTCGTACGCGACCAGCGCCTGCATGAACGCGTCCTTAAGTTTCTTGAACCACGCGGCCTTCTTTTGTGCAGTCTCATCGCGCGCCTGCTTTACCCACTCGCTGGCTGGATCTTTCAGTGCCGCATGGAGAGCACGCCGTTCAATCAGCGTGAGCCCCGCGGTGCGATAGCTCTCAATCACACTAGGGTGCATGCGCACAAGTGTCTGTGGCGAGACGCGCAAGAGCTGCAGCACGTTGGTTCGTTTGAACCGGCGTGCCAGGTCGGCCGACATGGGCTTGCCCAAGGGCGTCGCCATGGTCCTCAGAGACTGCTCGCTGCGACGCGATATATCAACGGGCAACGCTGACCGCACTGTACGAAGAGCCTGGGCATTTGCGAACGCGTGGCCGAGTTCCCACTCGCGTTCCTTGGCGGCCTGCTCTTCCATGTACTCGTCACTCATGAGCAGCGCTGTGTGGAACCGCTCCATGTCCTGCTCGAGCACATAGTACTCGCGCCGCAGCGCGACGACTCCTTTCGCGTTGTTCTGCAGCTTCATGGCCGCCTCCGCTTCGCTGATCTCGCCCATGCGACGCGAGATTTCGAAGATGCGCTGCTTGGCGACGGCGTACGGGATCACCTCGGCGACGTTGATGCCGGCGTGCTGCAGCTGGCGCTCGAGCAGGCGCAACTTTTGCCGCAGCGCCTCGCTTTCGGCATCATCGCTGTCTCGGCGGTGTCTTGACGTGTCTTCTAGGATCGGGATCTGCTGCATTTGCCTGAGGTTGGTCAGGCAGATCGAGTCACGGGCCATCGCGGCGTCTCGTGCGTCCTGTTCTTGCTGCGTGAGCTGCTGCTGCAGCTGCGCGATGAGCTCACGTGCTTCGTTCAGTTGCTTTTGCTGCTCGAGCGACAGCTCAGTCTTCATGTTGTCCTGCTCCTGCATCTTGCGCTCGAGTTCCTGGATGCGTACACGACTGGCTGCCACTTCCGACTCCAGCTCTTGCGCTCGCATCGCGGCCGCGAGTTCTTCATCCGTGACGCTGCGCGTCGACGATACAGTGCTCATGGACGCCGATGACATCGACGACAACGACGACGAGACGGTCGAGATCGAACTGGAGAACGACCTTGTGTGGTCGAGATCAAAGAGCCGCGTATCCAAGAGATCAAAACTCGACGCCGGCGACAGCAACACCGTGGACGGGCCGCGGCCATAGATATGGTTCGAATTTAACGACGATACCGTTGCGCGTGCTGATGATTCGCGATACATTGACTCGATCAGCTCCGGCGCCAGCAGCGACACAGGCTTGGGGCGACCGCCAAACGAGTCCACCGGTGCGATAGGAAATTGGAAGCCCTGCATTTTGGCGGCCGTGCGCCGCATCACGTCTTCAGGCGACGGCAGCTCTTCGGAACTGTCGTACGCAAAGTCTTCACCGTCGTTGGCATCGTCACTGCTGGCTTCGTGGTCGGCATGAACAGGATGGCCATGGTCGTGGTTGTGGTTGTGCGTCCCTGGCTCTTGGTGGCCCTCGCTGACAACGGCGACGTTATCGGTACTGGGCGTCTTGACGAGCACGCGCTGGCGGTACTGGAGGAAGCAGCGCGAGCACACGCGCGCCTTGCTCTCGCCGACGACACCGGGGAGCCTGACCTGCTTGAAGAGCGAGCACCGCGAGCACACGACGTCGCCGCACATGCGGCACGAGTGCTTTTTGCGGAGTAGTCCAAACTCGCGGTCGCACACAAAGCACGCGCGGCGGTCGCGATGGGGCACCCACTGGTCACGCGACACAAACACACGGTGGTCCATCAGCGTGATGTCGTGGGCCGCTGCCATCGTCTCGGGCTGAGGCTGAGACTGGGGCTGAGGCCCTGGCTGGTTCAAGCTCTGGGCCCTCACGAGTGGTGGCGACGTCGCCTCTGGTTGGTTGTGGCGGCCCATCGACCAGGACGAGGACTTGGGTTGTTGCGCCATTAGTGGTGATGGCGTTTGCCGAACAGTCGGTACGCGGCCCATCCGTTCCTGGCTAAAGTCGTCGACCGTGAGCGGCAGCATGGCCGTCGTGTCGGCCACGTCCGACTGGTCACGAGGGCGGTTGTTTCGGTTGGTGCTGGAATCAATCAGTGCCGCAAACGAGCTCTGTCGACCGTTGTGGGAGGAGACACGGGTCGCTGCAGTGGTGGCGGCGGCAGCGTCCGCTGAAGACGGCGGAGGAGAAGACGCCAGGCGGATGGACGCCCAGGAACCACTTTCGTCGTCGAGACTGTGGAGGGCAATGGGTGCGTGGTTGTGTGCAGAAGAACCGGTTGCGGCGAAACCAGAGGGAGACGACGAGCAGTATGAGGACGACGACGCCGAGGAAGAGGACGATGACGAAGGTGTGAAGGGAGTCGCAGCCGGCGGGAATAGACTTGGTGACCGCCGATGTACGGTTCCACGGAACAGCACATGCTGCTGCGCCGTTGGAGACGGTGGAGACTGCGCAGTGGCGCGCATTCTCGACTCTGCGCGTTGGTAATCTCCGAGCGCGACCCGAGTGTTGCGCACGTGAATGGGATTGCGGGAATGGCTCTTCGCTTCAAGGGGGTCAGTGCGCCACTGGCCCGCCAGTGGAAGCAATACGGCGCGTCCTGGACACTGGCAAAACGGCTGCCTTCCTCACTCGGCACATGCGCGCTCTCGATGGAAGGAAACGAGAAACGGTGGAGGCTGGCGGCTTCAGTGGAGCCTCCTTGGACACAACCCTCGAGCATGACGCCCTCAACGCCCTGTATGACCTGACGATTCCCATGATGTGCATTCGCGCGTTTCCTTCCGTGCTTCTTCCGCGGCGATTTCCGGTATCTTCCGTCGAAAGATCAGAGAGTGGAGACACTATAAACCGGTTTGATACCGTTTGAAACCGGTAACAGTCGTTGAAGTGGACGAGAGATGAAAATGGCGCTGGCGTGGTGACGTCGCTGGGGGCGCAGCTATATGAGTGCTTCTATAGCGGTGCTGAGAGAGCGAAGGTTGAACAGATATGCCGACTTGCGAGGCGATATTGCTGGAGGCGTCACTTGTGGACCACGCGCCGCCCGTGGTGACCAAGAACCCGTTCAAGACGGCGACCAAGAAGACCAAGGCCACCAAGCCTGCGACGAACCAGCCGCGACTCGTCGGGACAGTTCAGGTACGTTCCCCAGCGACTACTCCTGCTGTCAGATCATGACGTACCTGTGTGTACGTACGATGGAGTAGCTTGTCGTGCGCAAGCATCGAGAGGCGGCGCATGCGGGCGAGGCCGTCAGAGACGATGGCGTCCAGACTACGTATTTCCTGCGCTTTCTCAACGTGCGCGTCTCGAACGAAAAGAACTGGCCGTTGTTTGTGCTTCTCTCTCGCGCTACAGCACCACTGGACTTTACGTCACACAAGAAGAAGCGCAGTGCGAGCGATGAGGCACTGCTGCGCTCACTGGAAACACAGGGCGAAGTGGTGCCGCTGGATATTGGCCCAGGAGGTCAGTGGGTCGGCGCGCAGATGCCCGAGAACTTTGAGCAGCCCATCTTTGTGTACGATCCGTTGGTGTTTACGTCGATCGTGATTGGGAAACCGTCGGCAGCGCGGCCTCCGACTGTGCTGCCGCAGGTCGTGGCCCACGGTGTGTTCTCGTCGTACATGCCCCCCGAGAAGACTGCCGCCGAAGTACAGGCCGACCTCGACGCGTTGGCGGCCAAGCTGCAAAGCACGGTGATGGAGTTGGACCACGCCGCGCTGGGGGAGGACGACCAGCTTGACTTGGACGTTCTTCAGCGGAACGCGCGCGAGCTGTTTCGACTGTTTGACGAGGACAAGTCGGACTCGATCGACTTTGGCGGTACGCAGACTAAAAACCGTGATGTGGATAATGGGGACGACTCAAGAGTGTGTATGTTTTGGTAGAGTACAAGCAAATGCTCGCGTATCGCGGTCTGAATATCCTCGACTCGAAGGCTATGCGGCTCTTTCAGCTCGTCGACGACCAGAAAAAGTATGGCCACTCTAATTCATTCGATGGACTATACAGAGACCGACTCACCTGATGTCCTTTGCAGGGGGTTTATTGATGAGCGTGAGTTTGTGATTGCATTATACATCACCAACTCGCTGCGGGCAGCTGCAAAGAAGCAGTCGACATCTCAGCAGCAGGCAGGCGTGCTCTCCCCGGTCGATATTTTCTGCCAGCTCGATAGCGACCGCGATGGCCTACTCAACGTGTTTGAGTATGAAAAGGCGATGCAACTCTTGGGGATTACACGAGACGCGACGGCTGTCAAAGCTGCGCTTCCAAAAGGCTCTGCAGCCATCACGATGGAGCAGTTCAAAGCGGCGTGGCTGGAGCTGATTGATGTCAGGGAAGAGCTTCGCAAGCGAGGCATCACAGCTCGCTCTACGATCCCAGCAACCAAAAGCCCGCACTCCACAGAGTCAGTTATGGGCGAACCACCTGCGACACGGTTCAGCAATCCGTTCCTCAGCCGCAGCAAGAAACGCCAACATGAGCAGCAGCAATTGAAGCGCGTCCTGATGGACTGGATCACGCAAGTCGAGGAAGACGAGCTCGCGCAAGCCATGAAGGCCAAGGACGAAGTGTGTCGACTCGAGAAGGCACGGCGCGAGAAGGCCCAAGAAGAGAAGCGTGCACTGTTCGCCCAGCAACGCCATACAGAGACGGCGACACGAACGAATGAGGCATTGCGCGAGCGCCAGGAAAAAATCCAACGACGCAAAGAGAGGGTGCTTAAAGAACGCCAAGCACGAGAGGAAAAGCGGCTTGTCACTAAAATGGCTGAGGAACAGACCAAGCGAGAGCTGCACCAGCGGCAAGTGGTCCAGGAACTCATGGCCACCAAGATCGAGAGAATCGAGATGCACAGGGCGAAGCACGGTGACGATGTGCTCGACTTGTCGCTGCGTCGACTCGAAGAAATCCCCACAGCTTTTTACAAGGACCGAGACGCCATCCATGCGCTGACCAGCCTGCTCATAATGAATCTCAGTGGAAATCGGATCCGCCAACTCCCGTCGGCCATGTTCACGCACCTCTTTGCTCTCCAAGCACTGGATGTCAGTGATAACGAACTTGAGCAACTCCCCAGTGAGATTGGAGAGGCGCGAGACCTGCGGACACTCGACGTACGCCACAACTGTCTGGCTGAAGTACCTCCCCAGATCAAGCTTCTGCGAAGTCTCCAAGTGTTGAATCTCGCGCACAACAGACTGCAAGGCTTTGGCGATTACCCTGTCAAGAATTCAGTTCGACGAGAGTCGTACTGTAAAGGCCTCGAGGCACTTGAAGACCTCGACTTGAGCTACAACCCTCCGCTAACTGCAATTGCGGAAGCCTTTGGGGAGCTTCACTCTCTCCAAATCTTTCGTCTGCGAGGCTGCACTGCCCTGAAAAAGCTACCGGACGCGTGTCGCAATCTCAAAAGCCTTGTCATATTCGACGTGTCGGCGTCACAACAAAAGCGCATTGGAAAGTACGTCTTTGGGGATTCCCTTGTCAACCTGCGGCAAGTCAACCTGTCGTTCAACAACTTCTCGTCGCTCCCGGAGGCACTGGGCAAGATCCCAAATCTCCAAGACTTGAACGTCGCCAACAACGCGCTGATGGCGTTCCCCGAGTGTGCGACGATGCTGAGAGAGCTCGTGGTTTTCGACGGCGCAAAGAACAAGATGGAGTCCCTCCCAAATCGAATCGGCCAGCTCATTTTCCTTGAGGTCCTCGATCTCTCCCGCAATGTAATGCAGTCCCCTCTTCCTCCCGAAATCGGCTTGCTGACAAATCTCCACATTCTCAATCTCGAGCACAATCGCCTCAGCGAGATCCCCATGGAAATGGGAGCGCTGATTAACGTCCGCGAGCTCAATCTGTCGTGGAACGACCTTTCTCAGCTACCAGAAGAAATGGGCTGCATGGCGTCGCTGACGAAAGTGAATCTCGGCAACAACAGGTTAACGGGTCTGCCCGACGCGATCGTCTTGTGGCAAGAGTTAGAGATGCTCGTATGCAGCCACAACGCGATGAAGACTCCTCTGACTCCGTCCATCGAACACTTGCACAGGCTCGAGTACCTCGATTTCTCGTTTAACCAGCTTTCCAGCATTGAGCCGTGTCTGCTGGGGCTCCCAGCCGTGCGAGTTCTGAATCTCTCTAGCAATAAGCTCACTCTCCTGCCACGTGAACTGGAAAACGCACCGGCTGGTCGCTCGCTCAAGAAGCTGGATCTCTACCACAACAAAATCATGGCGATCCCAGTCGAATGGACGGGGCTCTTGTCGCGCCTGGATGTTTTATCGATCGGCCGAAATCCTATGTCTCTTCTACCGGACAAGTGGAGCGACCACTGGCGTAGCGGTCGGTGGCAACGCGGCGACGTCCACGCGACGGCCTCGATGAACGGATACACGCCCGCCCAAGTCAACGCGTGGGTGCACGACACGAGCGTAATCTTCCCGTCGATCGTCGCTGTCTGGACGCAAGGCCTCTTGAAGGACGGCAGTGACGCATTTGTCGACAGCGTACGGTCGGCAATGGGCAGCGGCGCGTGGGAGTTACGATACGAGCGGGTTGTGCGTCACTACTATTACGAGTTCAAGTACCTCGGCCATGAAGTGGTCTTCGAGAGTATTCCACAAGATCAGCGGACGACGTTCAGTGCTGTCGAGTCGCGGCTTCGGGACGAGCAGACGCAGCGAGCCGAAGCCGCGATCGCTGAGAACAATGGCTTCCGAGCCAAGCTCGCACGAGCCTATCATTTTGATGGTGGAGACCATCGTCAGCTCATGCACGAACGTCGGCGAGCCCATGAACAACGATTGCTTGTGGAGTTGCAGCGCGAGACGCAGCAATTGAACGAGATTGTTGGTGAGAAACTGCCTGGTGCCGTGGAACGCCATGAACTTGTCGTGTCCACTCGCAAGAAACAATTTGCTGACGACATGAAAGCCATTACGAGGCGGCGCGTGCAAGACAAGCAGCGACAGCAGCAGCAGCTACCGTTGCCAGGCGATGTTGAAGTGCGAGCAGAATGAATGTGTGAGCGTTCGTCAGGCTGAAAGGTCATTTTTCAAAGGGCAAAACCGCCACGGGCGAGCTGGGTCCAGTGAATATATAGCCCGACCTTTCAAGCATTCAGGGCATGGGCCTACGTAAAAAGTCGCAGCAGAGGCGCGTCGAAGAAACGAGAACGATGGAGATGGAGGCGAGTCGCATTGGCACTGAAGCGAGCGGATCAACCACCAAGTTGGATTCGAGCGAGATGGTTATACGGCGTGAAAGCGCGAGTCTGTTCCTATTCAAAAAGGATGAGATCGAGGAGACCAAAGAAGATGTCGTCGTGCGTGAGGCTGAGCGCGTGGAGAACCAAAAGCTGTACGTCTCAACCTATTAGAACTGGTATCCCTGCTGTTGGTCTCATGATTGGTTCTGCCACCTGCCTAGCGCGGATTCGCTGGCCGAGGGAGAGCGAGAGCGTCGTGTGAGTGAGGCCAAGGACCAGGAGGTGAGAAGGGTATGGATATCCTTTAGGTTTCAAGAGCTGATGGGCTGCGTGAATGGATACGCAGGACGAGCTGGAAATCGTTCGCCAGATCAACATCGAGTTCTCAATCACGGCCGCAGAAGAAGAGAAACAGCGTCGCGTGCGTGAGCAGGAGATCGCCACTGTGCAGGAAGAACTGCTGCGCGAGCGGAACGCTGCTGCGGCCACGCTCGCAGTCGAGTCGGAGCGACTGCGACGCATGGAAGAGATCGAACAAGTCACCGTCCAGAGCGAAGCCGAACGCCGCCGTTCGCAGCAGTGTGCAGTGGAGGTGAGTTACATTCACATCGTTTTGAGGCTTTTCACCGGAAGCCGATGCACGAAGCGATTCTTGTTCACAGGCGATGGAACGTGAGCGTGTCCGACGCGTGAGTTTGCTGGATCACGTGGGACGCTTGCCGTCCGGGCTCCTCGATATTCCCTGCAATGTGGATACTATCGACGATGGCTCAGTGTTGACCTCCCTCGGCTCGTTGAGCGATATTCCAGTAGTCCACGCGTCGGCGTCCAAGATGCTCGTGGACGACGCGACCGAGTGGCAGTGCTTTATTCTCTCGGATAACCCCGAGCAAGAGAAAGACAACCTGCGAGGTATGACCCGCCACTCCGTCTCCTATAGGTCGCTCCGCCTTCTAACGAGTGATGTGGTTCTCGTTTTGTTTGTTTCAGCCTTGCGAATGAGCCTGGAAGAGGAACTCAAGAACTCCAAGTTCCCCGAGCTCGTGGGTGACGTGCGCTTGCTGCGCTTTCTGCGTGGGCACAAGCAAAACGTCGCAGTCGCAGCCACCAAGTTCCGTGACATGATGGTGCAACGCAAGGCGCTCCATCTCGACGAGATCCGTACAGCCATTGTGGAGAAGAATCTCGGACCCGACGAGTTTCCCGGATTCGCCAAGCTGATCCAACATTTGCCGTTTCTCCACGCATACGATCTCATGGACGCCACGAACGATCACGTCTTTTACTTTGAAATGTCGGGGTACGCCGACTTCAAAGGTCTCGTTGAGCAAGTCACGGACGACGAATGGATCCAGTTCTTCCTGTACGAGATGGAGTACCGTGCAATCAAGCTGGACCAGCTCAGCCGCAAAAACGAAAAGCTCGTCAAGACAGTCTTTGTCCGCAATCTGCAGGGCTTCTCCATTGCGCGGTTCCACCCGCGGCTGCTGGCGCGCGTCGTCAACAGTATCCGCATCGCGACGGCGTGCTACCCAGAGACGACTCACGAGACGCTTCTGCTCCACACGCCGTGGATCTTCCACAATATCTGGTCGGCGATCCAACTCAAGCTCGCCGAAACGCAGCTCAGCAAGATTCACATGAGTAGCGATGCGTTTGCCCATTTGGTGGAGCTGCTCGGCGGCCGCGAGCGGCTCCCCAAGCTTCTGGGTGGCAAGAACCTCTCGCACGTGATCCCGCAAACCGGTTTTCTCGGACGTGACAGCTTTGTGCTGCTCTGTGAGGACGGCGCAACCCAGGCCGAGATCAAGGCCGGTGGCACGCTGCAGCTGCCGTTCCGCATCGCCACGAATGATACCATTTGCTGGGAGTACGAAGTCAAGGCCCACGATATTGACTTCAGCGTCAAGCTTCGCACTCAGGGCGACGGCGGCGCGGTCGCGGTCGACAAAGTCCCCAAGGTCCGTGTCGCCGCGGGCGAGAGTATCGCTGGCTCGTACACGGCGGCAGAAGACGGTACGGTCGTGCTCTCGTGGGACAATGCCTACTCATGGACGCGTGGCAAGACGGTCGCGTACAAGGCCAAGGTCGTCAAGGCCACGCACGACTTTTCCTGTCTCGACATCAGCGGCAACGACTGCGTGTAAGCTCTTGTCTCCTTTTCATTCCTGCAGGAGTCCCTGATAAGGCATGCATTCTCCATACGATGTATTTCTCCATTCACTCATCCCCCCACCGTTTCAAACGCTAATGGAGCCGAGCTGCTGCAGGAATTCCTCGGGGCTCAGCAACTCCGTGCAGCCGTACCACACGGACCGCGGCGGCTGCTGGGCCTTGGCGTACGCCATGAGGTTCTGGTATTCGTTGTAGTTGCCGCCACCAATGACAAACACCATGGCTTCCCGGAACGGCGTGCGCTGGCGAGGCACGGGATCGCCGAGCGACTTGATCTTGGGGTCCAGGTAGAGGAACGTGTCGTCTTCAGTGTTGGGCCGGAGCTCACAGATCGCGTCCGTGACACGTGTGATGTGAAGCTTCTTGTTTTCCGGCAAAAAGTTCTTGACGCTCGCAGCGGCCTGCGCGAGAAACCCTTGTGCGAGACCCTTGAACTTGTTCATGTTGACGGCACCGGCCGCACCCGCTGAGGCGGACGTCTGTGCTCCATCATGAAGCGAGCCACCCACACTGGCGTGCTTCTGGAAGGCCGTGTGCTGTCGAATAAACTTCCACGCCTGCATGAACAGCTCGGTGCGCACGCCACCACGCGCCGCCGCGATTTGCTGGAAGGCCTGTTCAAACTCGGCGATTTCCGCGCTCGAGGCACCGCTCGTGAGGTAGTAGATCATGAGCAACCGCGCTTTGTCGGCGATCGAGCCCATCTCTGGGCCCGACAGCAGCTGGAGCACCTCCTGACGGTCGGCGTGGGACCCGTCAATGAGCTTCTGCTCGAGCATGGAGAAGTTGGGAATGTGGCGCGCTGTCACGCTTTCGAACGCGGCGTGAAAAATGTTGGTGTGGACTTCGAGCATTTTCTTCTTCTCGAGCAGCGCTGGCAGCGTGTCGACAAACGCCACGAGATCTTTTGTGCCGTTCGTAAGCGCTTCGCTTCCACCCGTCTATCAGAGATAAAGCCAGAATCATCAGTTCTCTCCCTGTGAAAAAGTTCCCCATCGGTAATATGTCGGTATGTCCTACCTTGGCACGGATCTGCTCTTCCTTTCTGGTGACTTGCTTCATCTCTTCTTCGTTGGCTTCAATGGCTTCGGGAAACAGACTCCCGGCGTGGGCCTCGAAAAATTTGTCGCTCGTGACGTCGAGATCGTACGTGCGTTCGGCCGTGCGACCGCTTACGACTCCACCGGCAGGCGGAGTCTCGTCCCCCGATGACGTCTGCACATTCACTTTGACGCGGTTCAGCGAGATTTTGAGCACATCGTCGACCAGCGCCTGGTACGTCGATGGGTGGTGGAGACTCGACGGCAGATCTTCGTTACGGTCCATGATAATGAGCACGGGCCGCTGGAAATTACTGGAGCTGCTCGTGTCCTGGAAGAGTCCTTTACGCGCGACGAGGTAGTCGCGAATCATCTGGTTAAGCTGTTGTGCGACCATGCGCGAGGGGCCATCGTTGTTGGGACAACGAATGACCGGGACCTTGCCCGTGGTCGCGAGCACCGAGAAGACGCCGCGCACGATCGCGCCCATGGTCTGTTCAATGTGGGCGTCGCCGAGCGTCGGGTCGTTGTACGCACGGTAGCTGTTGGCAAGCTGCAGCGAAAACAAAGTCGGCTCGAGCGACACGAAATTCGTATGCTGGTCGTAAACTTTGGAGATCTAGAATCAGGATACTACGTCAGTACAGAGGAGACAGTATTGTAGCGCGAGGATATCCGCACTGATCCGTACCATGCTCGTGCAGCCGTGCTCGACCGCGAGCCGAGCGAGTAACTCGAGGGCCTCGCGACTGAGCGGCGACACAAAGTTGAGGTGGACTGTGCTGTACAGCTCCTTGCTGCAGTCCGTGATAATCTGCTCGATGTTGTGCGGCGTCGGCTCGACAAAGTAGATGGCCGGCACGTCCGGGATCGCGTCGCGCTCGGCGTCGATCAGCATGTGGAGCGTCACGCCCTTTTTGCGGAGCTCGTGGAGCTTGAGGATCGGCGAGATAATGTCGCGGCCCAGACGGTCGTAGACCAGTACTTTCCACTGCTCGCCCCAGCGATCGGACGTGTCCAGCGATGCGTCGGCGTTCTCGGCGTTGAAGTCGAGCATGCGCAATAGATTCTCTAGATTATTATTCCAGTTGTTTGTCAGTTTTTGGCGCGAGTTCCGAGGCGCTTGCAGCCGCGAAAACGCGGCTGTCCATAGACCATGTAGGGTCCGCACCTTTCTGCTTCTCCTGGAGCGACATGGCGGGTGAGGCGGCGCCATTGCTCACGCCCGACGCTGCAACGTTCATGGTTCCGTGTTGCAATTCAGCTTCCGACCGCGTGGCTTCCCCCTCTTATGAAGTGGAGAAGTATGATTGGCTGCGTTAAGTACGAAAGGGGGTTGAAGCAGGCTCATATAGGTTCGTGCGTACCTATTAATCTAATCTAAGTTCGCATTTCTGGGAAGTGAGCGCGAGCTGATTGCTGCAGCTTCAACATTCGATGGTTCGTCTGTCATGTGAGATTTTACTTGTTTCTTTCTTTTTTTGTGAATGAGACAGCTTGTGGCGCATCTAATAAGCATCAGCTCACCTCTTATAGAGTATTATAATCAAATAATGGAGAATGAATTTTGACTCTAAGAACTATAAGCTGTCAAGGGAAGAACACCAGAGCAGTGTTTAGAGGTGCTATAAAATGCAGTACCTCTCGAGTGGTGCATTGAACAATCCTGTTGCACAAACCAACTTAGAAGGGCTGAGATGCGTTATTGCTAGTATCACAGACACAACTTGTCAGCCAGTGGAGTTGTCGCTGACCAACGATCTGACTTCAGTGGCACCCTGGCATCTACGTTCGCAGCTGCGGGTGAAGATCCGGTGAGCTCCATGCCTCCCCGGACCTGTGGAATTCCTCGCGCCCACTAATGATACTCCAACTCATCATACGTCACTAGCCCATCACGCAATAGTCCATCGTGGAACATGATGTAGTCCACCGAAGAAAATCTGTGGCACACAATCACTGGATCCATCAGGTCTGATCTGTGGATCGACGTTTGCGGTTCAAGAATTGAAGAACGGTCGTGAACGAGGAAGAGGGGTACGAGTGCGTCTATACGAGTCGATGGAAAACGTGTTCTCATATTCAAGATGTGTTCAGACCCGCCGTCCCCAATAAATAAACGCGAAGGCTCTTTCTGAGTTTCGATGGTGGTGGTATTGACCCGCCGTACCGACTAGGCGATGGCGGGATGGATTGGAGGCGATGGAGATAAGCCCAGGGGGCATGGAGGGAATCCTCGTCGCAGAGTACGGGGAGTAGTCACAGGAAGGCTTCATCGCAGTGAAGAGATAGAGAGAACTTGCTGGCGCGGCGGCAGACTAATAAATGGCGGAGAGACGACGGACAGCGAGCGCCCAGCTCATCAGTGTCTATGCGATGAAGGACATGGCTGAGCTGAGTCGCACCGTTTCTTCCACCGCCGACACCTTCTTCATGGTCGTGTCAAGCAGAGCGGCCACCTTGGCAAAGAGCTCGGCATCGTTGTCAGAAGCCTGGTTCTCGCTCATGGGACTGCCAGTCGCAAACGAGAAACTCGACGGCTTGGAAAAACACAGCGTGCACGTGACCTTGGAGTTCTTCATAAAGCGCGTGATGGACGCAAACGACGCGCCCGTGACCGACGTGCCGTTAATGCTCACGAGGATATCGCCTAGATCCAACGCCTCGACGCCAAGCGCGCTGCTCTTGGAACCGAACCGCCGGATGCGCGCGCCCGTGCTGTCCGAGATGGGCTCCAAATCAATGCCCAGCTTGTCTCCCGGGTTCCACAACACCGAGTGGGTCGTGGAATTCAGGCTGAGACCTCCGGACGATGAACTTGAGAACGAGCTGCGGTACGTCGACGCTGTTGAGGCCGCCGACGTGGTAGAGCGAATGTCGATGCTCAGCTGCTGCAGCTGGTTGAGCAGATCCCGAAGCTGGGACGAGATCTCGGCCGACTGCATTGGGTCCATGGCCTCTGGCATCTTCTCATCCAGCATGCGAGCATACATCGATGCTTCCCGCGTCAGCATGAGCGAGCCCAACGACCGCGCCTTCATAAACGCATCCTTCTGGTGGTCCACAGGCATCTCTTCGTCATCGGACTGATTCTCGATACTCGACGTGCCTCGGGTAAGCGATGGCACGTCAAACGAGTTCACATCCATCAGAGACGTTGAGCGCATGGCGCGGCCGCCAGCCTTGCGGATGAGGTCGAGCGTAAACTTGGGCAGGTTACAATCCATGGCGAGCTCGACCGGGTATTTGCCGTTGCCGTCCTTCTTGAGCGCGGCCTCCGGGTACACTTGCAGCAGCGCGCTGATATGGAGCCCGGGCATCTTGGATTTGATCGCGACGTGTAGCGGCAGCATGCCCGACAGGTTCTCAATCACGCAGCCTTCCGGGAAGGCATCCAGCAACGCCTTGACCACGTCGAGTAGCAGCTTTGGCTCGGTGCACGCCCAGTGGAGCGGGAGCATACCAAAGTCGTCCTGTGCCTTGGCAAGCGTTGCGCTGGCGTTGATGAGCTCGAGCGCGTCGTCCCAGTCGCCCTGCTCGGCGTACGCCAGCACGCGGCGACGATTGGCGTTCATGGTTCTTTCTTCGTCCTGGGCGAAGAGCTACAGTGGCAACTGTTCGTTTGTTCTCTGTGGTTGGTTGGTGGTTTTCCAACTCTGGGATAGCTTCAGATTCGGAGGCAGTTGAATCTGAAGATGTTGGCTGACGACCCGATTGAATCAGCTACCGGACACCTAGAGAATAAGTGGTATATTTCTAAGCGCTTCGACCGCGCTTTGACGAACCCTCCAATTCGAAACTGGTGTGGAGATAACGGCAGCAGTGTCCCGGGTTCTCTTCTCTGCCTCTGGAGCCATCTTAGAAATTGCGCCCAAAAACACAGCGAGCCAAACACGACTTCAGGTAAAAGCGCCAGTTTTTGCTTCGAAGTGGCGATTTTTCAAGGCTGATCCGAAACTAAAAACCTCATATTCAAGGTGTTATGTTGACCAGAGCTGATGGGCGGATTTCCTAGAAACGCGCGATGATTGGACCAATCATGATCATTCGCTGTTATCGCGATTCGCAGGATGCGAATGGTCGGCTGCGCTGATAAGTTTGAAAGGTTTCGCAGATTGTGCAGATGTGCATGAATGAATCGACGCGTAATCTTGGCTGATCATACACTGCGTTCTTGAGCCAAAAACTTCTTGGGTGGGTTCTGGGTGAAGATTCAACATTTGTATTGCATCAAGTGGATTTCACAGGATCAAGGTTACTTCAATAACGTTATCCATGAAGTTCATGGATATTTCAAGCTTGAAGACGCCCAGTCGGCCCCGAAATTTGCGTTGGACCCTCAAGCTTCTTTTTTCGGCCAATTGTAGGCATGACACAGACAGAAAAGACCTCAATCAGGGTTAGGTTACTATATTGTACTGTGTTTTTTTTTCTGGGGACTTTCTATTCACGGAGACGGGTCAACGAAGAGCTCTCCGTTGAATGCATGTACCCTTTTTTGGTATTCAATTCAGTGTAGTTGCCTGGTAATGAATTTTAGTTAGGTTCGCATGTGCTAAAGTGTCTGATTGGTTCACGCATATTTCGCCGGAACCATCCATTTTCCAAGTGTGTCCGCTTCTCTCTCTCTCCTTTCTCTCTCTTCCTCTCGACTTCATTCTTCGATTCTTCACCCCGATAGCGGCCATTGCACTACTGTAGTGTGTGCATTCCTTGTGTACCGTGAGCAAATGATAATTTCGAATCAGCTACTCTGAAAGGGTTTTAGTCGACCCGCTCAAAGCATGTAGACACTAGAATGATGATGCTCGATCCCAATATCATAGAAGATGCGTGTGACATAGCGATTTTCGTGGGGCACGAGACGTGGCCTGTGATGCTATCACAGACCACCCGTTTTAACCGCGCAGCCTCAAAAAGTTGCGCTGGGCAAGAGCGGCGTTTCGAGTCAATTCTCTGTTTCCACCACAGTCATCTGTGTTCCGCGCGAATGACCATACCCCGATTGAGTGACATCGCGACTGCCCCCTACGATAAGAACAATTCGCCGCTGTGCCCAAGTGACGTTTCACCCACGTCAAAGATAAGTACTCTGAAAACAGCATACTACGTAGTAGAATGGTGGGGTCACTAAACCCATAGGCTGGGGGCAGAGAGTGTAGCAAGAGTGATGGTCGCACAGTCAGGCGGGGAAGAAAGAAAGCAAGTGCAACCACCATACTTCCAGGCGTCCTCCCGCCCAATTCAGCACCAAGGTCCCCGACCACCTGCGTAACGAGACCGAGCTAGGGCGACGGCGAGGCAGCAGGCGAAGGAACGAAGGGCCATGGCACTGGCGTTCGCCTGTGACGTGCTGCGGCAGCTCGCGCGCGCCTGCTCGTTCGCGCCCGACGATGCCGTCTTCACCATGGGTGTCACCACGTCACAACGCCGGCGGCAACTTGCCGTGGGTCCGAGTTACAGCAGCAGCCTTGGCGGTCTCAAGCGAGATATCATGCGTGCTGTTGAGCGCGTCATTGAGCTGCGCGTGCCGCGCGAGAGCGCGCTGAAGAACGCCGAGGACCTCGAGGCGCTCGAGCGCATTCTCGGGCTACGGCTCGCGGCGTCGTCGCGCGGCGATTTCCGCGCGTGTGTGGACTTTGTAGAGCGCGGCACAGCTGCAGAAGCCCACGGGATTCAGCCCGGTGCCGTGATCATCGCGGTCAATGAGAAGTCGATGCGTGGTGTGAATGCAGAGACCGTCATGGAGGCAATTTACAACGCGATGACGGCGGGGGCCAGCGACGTCAACGAAGTCGCGATCGAGTTTGCGCAGCCCAACGAAGAAGTGCCAGTGGACAAGAACATGTACCAGTTGACAAGTTTCCCATCACCCGCTGGTCAGCACCTGCCCGGAGTCAAGCAGTTCCAGGAAGTCGATAGCCCGGTAGAAGAAGTGGCGATAACGAATCGCGCGCAGCAGCCCCCGACGCAGCGCCGCCGCGAGCGACGGTCAATGAAGCACTTTTGGATGTCGGATCGATCGTCAAAGGCGTGTTACGAGTGCGAACAGCTCTTCACGTTCATGCGACGCCGCCACCACTGTCGCTCCTGCGGCCAGATCTTTTGCTCGCAGTGTTGTGCGCGACTTCCGCAGTCGTTTGGCGGTCCAAAAGTCGACGAATCAATTTCTCGGCTTCGCAAGCAGCTCGTGTGCCACACGTGTCACCGCCAGCTTCGCGAAGGGCTCGAAGTCGAACTGGGTGGTTCTGGGAACGGCGTGCAACTGCAGCAGCTTGTGACGGCCGACCGAATGGCGACTCCGATGAATCACAATCGACCTCTACCCTCGCCTGCGGCACAAACGCTGATGCTGATGCCGCCACAGATCGCCGATGCGTTGGAGCGCTCAACCTCGGACGCACCACGCCATTACAGAAACTTTGACAAGACCGAGTTTTTCAACAAGGACGAAATCAGCAAGGACGATGGCACGAGTGTTGCACGAGGCAGCGAACAGGCCGAAAAAGCTGCGCGACCATCGACACTGTTCAACATGTTCCCGAAAGTGCAGATTGTTGCCAGCGTACAACAACTCACCCATCAACCGCGCTTGCAAGGCATCAGCACTGCACGTCAGGAGAGCTCGAAGCACCACGTTCGGCGTCGCGTTTATAGTCTTGACCTCGCTGCACTGGAAGGAGATGGTGATCACTCTCGGAAGGATGATCTCAACGTCGCGAGGCGGAGAATCAAGCGTGCGAACAGTCTCTCCGAGATCGGGAATCCAAGCAATCAGCAGTGGGATGAGAAAGCCGAGTTCAAGCGAATCATAGAGGAGTCAAAGGCACGGCCAACAAGAGCCGAGCCGTCGTCGCCACTTCCTCTGATGCGCACTCGACCGAAGGCTATGTCTGGCACTTTCACCGAACCTCGCTTTGGAAGCACTGTTGCTCGTGACCCATTTGCAGTGAGGCGCAGTCTTGGCGGGCGAATCATGGCGAAGGCACTTGCTCTTGGAGGTGTTGGCGACGCCAGTGATCGTAATGTGCTGTCGGCGGTGGGCTTGTCGGAAGATGCGATCAACGATGCGGAGGATCCTGTGAGTATCAAGCGTCGAGACGAGGTGTTCACACGTATGTGCGAGCATGCTCAATATCGGATCGAAGAAAGAATCTACAACTTTTTCGACGCCTCGCCAGTTTTGTCGAGGTTGCCGTTCCTCGAACAGCACAAATGGATGAAGCTGATCCAAATATTTGGGGCGAAAGCCGCCAATGTTGTCAGCTGCCACCCAGATGAAGGTGATTCGATGGACGTGATGGAGTACGCCCGTGTGAAATGCCTGGAAGGTGGCCGAGTACAGGACAGCTTTTTTATTGATGGCGTTCTCGTCCACAAGAGTCTCGCTCGCAAGGGCATGCGTTGCGACATCGCAAATCCCCGCATTCTTCTCATCGCATCCGACCTTGACTACCAGAGACGCAAAGAAGCGATCGCCTCACTCGAAAGTGTGGCCGGGCAAGAAGTTGAGTACATGCACATTGTGGCCGAGAAGATCATGACCATGCATCCAGACATCGTGATGTTTTCTGGCCACGTGCATCGTGTTGCGGAGGAGCTACTTTTCAAGGAAGGTATCTCCGTGGTCAAGAATGTGCGCTTGGCTGATTTGCAGCGAATCGCAAGATCGACTGGCGCCTCGCTTCTCACTTCGTATGACCACGTGGACAAAATCTCGGACAAATCGGTCATTGGGACTTGTAATCGCTTCTACGTGATGATGAGCAACAACGAACCAAAAAGCGCTCGGCAGTTCACCGGAGTTCAGCAAGGTGCCAACGGCAATTTCCATATCAAGCGGGAAGGAAAAGCTCCTATGGAGGCGCGGAAGAAGCGTCCACAGCGTCAGAACATCGTCTTCGAAGGTGGCATTACCTGGAAAGGCTGCACCGTGGTTTTCCGGGGTGGCTCGGCCGCGGTTTTCGAAGAAGTGAGCAAAGCGCTCGGCATTATCACTCGTGCAGCGTACAACATGCGACTGCAGAGAGCGTTTTTGCTCGAGTGTGGGTACTTACCACCAAGAGAGGAACCTTCGGAACGGTCCATGGCTGAGGAGTGGTTTGCCAAAAGCTCAAGCTCACTCTACCTGTCGCTCAAGTCGAACTCGCTTTCCATGCGTGCGTCTTTAAAAGAGACCCAGGCAATGTGCAAGTGGTGCAAGGACCGTACACGATACAACAACATCAGCAGCCTTCGAAACATCCGCACTGCAGAAGACGAAAAGAGCATGGAGCCGCATATACCTGTGTCGACAGCGTTCGGATGCTCGTGTAGCATGCGTTCCTCAGACGCACTACGTGAGCGTGTGCTCTTCTCGACGTGCTGGAGTTCGCTAGACGGGAAGATACCATCGAACGCAGAGATGATGTGCATCGACTTCTATAGTCCAAACGACTGCTCGCTTGGGCAGTTCTTCGAGAGATACTGCTTTGCCTCTAGCGATCGCGAGTTCAAGCGAGCATTTCAGACCTCGAAACTGTCGCTCTCTCACGATGTCGGCAGAATCACAATACGCGTCCGAGATCTGAGCGAGTACAAAGACCCCAGTGAAAAAGGAATGCCAGTGGCCGAGTTGTTGCGTGATATGAGTCATCGTGCGGTGCTGCGACGAATTCGATCCGATCGTGCGCACATGTGGACTCGATCGCTTGATGCCCCCACGCCGTCGTCGCGGCTTGCGTCTCGTTTCGCTCCTGTTCCCAAAGATGTCTGGAACTTCTCGTTCGGGAAATTCGTCGAGGGTCTTCTCTACGGGAAATCCATGCCGATTGACAGCGCTCGCTTCCCGCACTTGAGCCGAGTGTCAAGCTCGCGCGACCCGTCGCTCGTGTTCTACTTCTCCAAAGCAAGCCGAGTTGTCAGCGTTCAGTGTGAACCACTAGAACCAGTTCTCCACGTAGCACTTCAGCCGGTGCTGTGGCAAGACCATGTTGATCAGAAGCAGCAGCTGGAAGCGATCCAAGAGCTCAATGACCTCGCGCGTGAGGTTTACGACACGACAACGGCAAAGCTGGCCGAATCCGTGGCGGATCCGCTCACACCATTGCACGCGAAAACGCGCCTTCGCATTTTGCGAAACGAAGTGTCCCAGTGGTACTCGTGTTACGGCTTGAAGTTGCAGACCGATCCTCCTGAGGGTGTTTTCGAGAAGAATGCGCGATTCAAGGACATCTACAAGCATGCTGTGGATTGGAGCTTGCGAATTACGCAGGCCATGCACGCGACTGTGAAGCCTACAATCAAGAACCTTGAGAACAGTCCAAAGGGGACGCTACCGCGAGCGTGGTTCGATCAGATCGCCGGTGCGATGGAACGCGAGTTCAGTAATTTCAGCGCGTTCACGCCAAGTGCCACTCTTACCGGTCTTGGTGTGTCGCTCACTGGGGCTGCTTTGAGCTATTCTGCAAGCAGCACGCAAAACTCGGGCGGTCTGTTTGACTCATCTGCAACGCATCTCTCGGACGAAATGCCCGACGGAATCGGCGACTTGGAAAGTCTAGCTCGATTCGCGCGCAGCTTGACGACAGGTGGCGAGTCTGCGGTGGGGACAAACAGCTTCAGCAACATCTCGAATGAAGTGACCAAGACTCTGAACGCCCACGGGAAATCGGAGAGCCAAGGTGGATCGATCATTGAAATGTCCGATGCTATGAGCAACGAAGATCAAAACGACCAGACCAGTCGCTCGTTTCCCGCGAATGAATCGTCGGAGAACAGTCTGTACGCCAGCATCAACAATGTCGGTGCGTCGACCATTGGCTCCGTATCATCAAAAGTGGCGCTCGAAGCCTTCCGCATGTCCCACCAAAACATGAAAATCGACCCGCGCGGCTACCTAACGATCCCCAAGCGCTTGCTGGCGTGGCATCCGAATCTCCCGACTGGAGTGAAGGATACGGTCGTGCTTGTCAATCCGTCCCAGCCAACGTCGGTGGTGGCATTTGCACTGTGCTCGAAAGATTACACGAAGAAAGTGAATGCCTACATCCGCAAGGAGTCGATCACCTTAGAGACTGGGCCAATGAACTCGGTTGACACGAGTGCATGCAGTTCCACAGAAGTCACGATGCTGCGCATGCTGCGCTCGACTCGGCGCAACAACGTAGACAACACTTTCGTCGACGACAACCAATTCCAACAGGCTACCCGCTTCAGCTGCAAGTCGTACTATGCGATGCAGTTCCATGCGTTGCGTCGGCTCTACTACGGTGGTGATCGGAACTATGTCGAGTCGCTGTGCAACTGTGAGCAATGGAACGCCGCGGGTGGCAAGTCGGGCGCGGGGTTTTTGAAAACGCGTGACCAGCGGTTTATCGCCAAGGCCATCCCCGAAATCGAGGTTCAAATGTTTTTGAGCATGGCGAACGAGTATTTCAGCTACATGGCGAAGACATTTGAGGACAATTTGTCCTCGATGCTGAGCAAGGTGCTGGGCATCTACAAGGTCACAAGTTCAAGCGAGACGGATCAGAAGATGTGTATGCTCGTGATGGAGAACCTCAACTATGGACGAGAGGTCAACTTTTCATTCGATCTGAAAGGCAAGCTCGAGGGCCGGTACCGGGACCGCGCGAACAGCAACACGAAATCCGCCGACAATGGTCCCGTTTTGTGGGATCGCAATTTCATTGAGATGGCGGGTGGTATCCCACTGCCACTCCAAGAATCGTCCATGTCGTTGCTGCTTTCGGCAATCGCCAACGACACGACGTTTCTGGCCTCCGTGCAGGCGACCGATTATTCGATGCTCGTGGGCTACGACGTCAAGAAGCAGGAAGTCGTGGCGTCGATTATCGATTACATCCACAAGTACGACTTCATGAAAATGGTCGAACACGCGGGCAAACGACTCATTCAAGACGAAGGCGAGATCACCGTGTTGAACCCGCGTCAGTACCGCAAACGTTTTTGTGTCGCCATGACTAAGTACTTTGTCACCATCCCGTCGCGGTACACAAAGGTGACGACAATGGTCCGGAGCCTACCGGAATCGACCTCGATCGACCAGTCCGATGAAACAGGAGGATCGGATAGCTCCCAAGCCGCGTCGGGAGGATCTGTGAGGCGCATTGCTCGCAGCCGCTCGGACAACAGTACGCTCCTCGGACTGACCGCAGCGTTTCACCACGTCCCACATCACGTAGAGCTGTCGCCGCCAACGTCTTCCCAACATTACGTCAACAACATCAACAGCGTCGGCAGCAACGCAAGCACCCTGTCGGGCACGTCCAGAATGGGAGATTGAGAGATGGTGAGTCGCTTACATGTATTTGTACAGTACTCGTGTGGTAGAATGCGATGGCGTCTTGTTGAGAAGATGAACACTCGGATCCCAACACGAAATCGAATCATCCGTTCACTATTCCACTGGCTATTCCTCTGCCGCAGCGGCCGCCGCCGCTGCAGTCTCCTCAGCAGCGACGCGTTCGCGCTCCGCCTGGGCCTCGATCTGGTCAGCGTGGGCAAACACAGCTTGGATCCACGCAAACAGGCATCCAGCGATCGGACTCGCGGCGTCGGCGTCTGCTTTCGACACGTCGTGGAGTTGCAGCTTGGCCTGCGCGACGACACCACGTGCTGGCATCGTGAAGGCTTCCAGATGAGGCTTGAGCTCGCCCTCACTCAGCAGCGGTGCGATCTTGTCCCACGCTGGAAGCTTGGTTGCGGCGTTCACAAGCGCCAGCTTCGCGTGCCCGAGAAGTGTCAGCGCGGTCGCAAACACGACGAGCACCGGAACGGTCTTGAACGGCACGACCCGCTCCGACGCGAGCGCAATCGTGGGCGTGTGGCTCACTAGCAAAAACGTCATGAATGCCACGCGCAGCTCAGCCTCTTTGAGTGGCTTTTCTTCTTCGGGCAGCGACTGCACTTGAAGCACCAAGTTTTCTTCTTGCACGGCGACCTGCGCCGCAAACGCAATGCTGAATTCCTTGAGTAAAGCGTCTTCGCCGTTGGTCGTCTTGCGGTCGACGTCGGCCATGTAGAGCTGGCGCTCGAGCACCTCGAGCGTGTGAACAAACAGCGAGCTCGCGCGCTGGAACGTGTCGATCTCGAGCGGCGTGAACGCACGCGCCTGGCCCATCGTGTCGGCTGAGACGACGAGCCACTCGTCGTTGATCACGGGCTCTTCCGGGTTCGCGTCATTGAACACGTCGGCATGCAGAAAGCTCTTGAACTGAAGCCCGCGCGTGAGGTACGCGCCGAGTTTCGGCACGTGGAAAAACAGGAGCCGAGGCTCGCGGAGTACATTCTCGACGTGGATAAACTTGGGCACGGCGGGCGGGATCGGATTGCCGTCGGCGTCAACCGGTGGCGAGTCATCATCTCCCCCAGCAGCAGCGATCTCTTTGAACACATCGAACGTGATGGTCTCTTTTGTCTCGGTCAAGAACTTGTCGACGGTCACAGACGACGGACCATGCGAACTAGAGATCCAGTGGATGAGCGAGCCGCCCGCATTCGCTGGGTCGGCGACGCGGCGTCCGATGTACGCCTCCTCGGCATTCAATGCCATTGCGAGCCACTCCACAAAGAGACTGCACAGCTCGGGAAATGTACTCGCTGTGCGCAGCTTCACCTCCAGCTGCACCGTGTCGATGCCGTTGTCCTTCACACCGTACACGGCAGACGTGTAGGGCATGGCTGCAGGCTGGCTGGTTGTGTTGTGGAGCAGGTGGTACTTGATCATTTCCTGCTTGTGGAGCTCCGTCTCGACGTACTTGAGCAGGAAATTTCCTAGGAACTCGACCGGATCGTCGGGCTGCAGCACCGCGAGCTGCGCCATCGCCTCTGTCAGCGGTGCCGCGACAGTCTCACGTAGATAGGCGTGATCAAACTCAAAGCTTGCTGCCATTTGGTTTTCCCTGTACCTGCCCAGGAGAGACGAAGAGCTACAGGATCGAAAACACATCGCGAAACGACGCGACCTTAACTGTCGTACTTAGTAGACTTCCCACAGTACGCATCTCTCTGTTCCTCGTTTTAGTGACTTAGGCAGTCATTGAGTGTCACTATTTTGAAAATCAAAGCCGCTGTTTGGCGCCAAAGCAAGAAAGCCGAGGAAACCATGGCGGATCCGCTGGCCGAGTCGATGGCGTCGCTCTGTGGCGCGTTGTGTGGACTGCGCGACCAGGCGCAGGCGCTCGCGACGGTCCACGCGTCTATCGACAAGTTCAACGGCGTCTTTGGCTCGTTCCAAAATGCCATGGCGCTCCACGCGTCGTGTCTCGCATTCCCCGCACCGCCCAGGCCAACGCCGCTGCCGCCGCCACCGCGCGTGCCCTCGGGCATCCCCAAGCCGCAAATCGCCGCGCCTGTGGCGCCCGCTCGAGCGTCGACGTCAACAGGATCGGGCGGACGTGCCAGCGACGCCTCGGGTGGCGCCGCCGCCGCGCCGGCACCAGCGCCAGTACCACCCAAAGGACTCTCGAAGAAGCGACCGTCCAGCGGACCTCCTAGTGGACCAGCCGGCCCGGGGGCCGCAAAGAAGAAGGCGCCACCGGCAGCGACAGGGAAGCGCCCGCCGTCCAAGAGCAAAGCTGCTGCGGCGGCGGCACTCGCGCAAAAGAACGCGCGACCCGAGACCGCACCCTGGAAGTGGGACAGCAGTACGTTCACCAAAACCGGTTTTTTTACAGAGAGAAAATTAAGATTGGGATGGATTCTTTGTAGATGTGCGCGATGCGATTCCGCGCAAGTACCGAAGCGACGCGGAGCTGGGCAAGCTCGAGAACATTCTCATCTACCTCAAGAACCGACAGACCGGCGTGTACGTACTCCCTCTTGTCTCGATGCATGTACACGAAGTGCTCTTCTGACACGCCGTCTTGTATAATTACCATGCAGAACCATCGCCGATCTTGTCAAGCACAGCGGTCTCGCTGTCATTCGCTGCAAGGAGATTCTCCAGACGCTGACCAAGATCAATCTCATTGGTCGCAAGCAGGAAAGCTCGGTGCGTGATCTGCGTGAGACTGGAGGTGACGCTCGGAATCTCTCATCTCGTCGTGTATTTGCATTTTCCACAGGGGTTTGTGTACACCTTCGGGCCACCAGACGAACCGTGAACAGCTTCTTTCGTTTTAGTGTACGTGGTAGCACTAGATATTTATCACAGGCCTTCTGGCTGCGACGACTCAGTTCACTTGAGTTCAAAATCGTCTTTCGTCTCAAGTCGCTCTACGATGGCTTCCTCAAACCGTGAATCGTATCGCCGCGCCGAGCGCATTAGAGCAAGCGGAGACGACGGTGCCTTGCGCTGGTGTTCCACGGTCGCGGCTCCACCACCGCTCATGACGACATCAGCAAAGCTCATGGACCGGGTTGGGCACTTGCGACTTGTCATCCCCCTTCCTGCTCCATTCGATTCAACCGAGCTGCTGGCATTACCGCCAATTTTGTCCAACTCGATCGAGCTGCTACGATGCATTGTTGGCGGCATGAGCCGCGGGCTGCGTGAGTGGCTTCGGTCGATTCCGTTCCCACGCTTGACGAAAAACTTTGCTGCGGAGGACGCCGCCTCGGACCGTGTCGTCATGTGCTCGGTCACGCTCTCGCTGTGACGGCGATAATTCCCACCCGACTCGGTCGACCGTGGCTGGGGTTTTCCATTCCCATGCTGCTGCGGGTATTGCATTTGTTGGTGATACTGGGCCTGCGCGCGTTGGATCATATACGGTGGTTGCATGGT
This sequence comes from Pythium phragmiticola, assembly GCA_023335935.1. NCBI lineage: Eukaryota > Oomycota > Peronosporomycetes > Pythiales > Pythiaceae > Pythium > Pythium phragmiticola. Next base: position 32,623 of record JAADWA010000036.1, on the reverse strand, counting down.
TGGTCCCCCGGCGTTCCCGGTGTAATACGGCACGCCCCCAGCGAACGGTGCCTGCGTGTGCTGCTGGTCATACACAGGTACGATCGGAGGAGCGTACCGTGTTCCATTTTGGGTTGGCCGCTGGCTACCACGCGGTTTCGGTGGCTGGAATGTCGGAGGTACAGCCACGGCTCCGTTCTCATTCTTCGTGTGCGCAGCAGATGTGAACGCTGGTGAGTTGGGGCCGAGGATCGCGCGCAAGATGTTCTCGGGGTGCAATGCAACACCGCCGATGGCTGGCGTACGATTCTCACTGAATACAAAGGTTGACATGCTGGCCGCCATGAGAATTTCGTAACCCGCGGCAAATGCGCGGCGGATCTGCGTAATACGGAAGCAGTTTCGACCGACATTGTTGCTTGGATGGAGAGGGTCTTCAATGAACAACGGATCGAACTTGTGCGGGTCATGTGGAGCAAGAGAATCAGGTATGCCGTTGGCTCGCTGGGCCGGCCAATCATTCATCGATGAGCGGTTGTTGTGGCGGCGAGACCCTGGCGACGACAACAAATTTGCACTGTGCATATGGGAATGATTCAGCTGCTGCCAATGGTCTTGGGCATCGTCCACAGAGTGCATGGCAGTAGGTGGAGCATATCCATGCTGGTGCGTAGGCACGATGGAATCACGATTGAAGAAGCACCGAGCCGCGACACTGATGCCTGTTGTCCGTGGCTCGAAGCGGTTCCCGTAGAAGTCGAGCAGCCCCATGAGAACCATACCAAAGTCTGCAGAAGACGTTGATGCCGTCGAGTTGTTTTCGTAACGATCCGTGTGTTCTTGGAGATATCGGGCAACCATCAGGAGTAAAGCATACGATGACAGACCGCCGGAATACGCCACTGCAAATCCACGCTCGATGACGAAACTCTTGAGAACCAGCATGATTGGTGCCAGCGGTGGAAACTCGTGCATGAGCGAGAATACAACGTCGTTTGTTGCCAATCCGTTGTGTCCGGGTCCTTCAAACGAGATGTCCAGCCGGACGTTGAACGGCAAATTCGTGATGAGAGAAATGATCGGGATCGCGGCGTGAGGAATCGTTTTCACTGAATCTGCGACTACCCACGGCTCCTGGCGAAGCTTGCGGGCCAGATTTTGCTGCCACGATTCTTTGATGGCATTGCGCCCCTCCAGCACGCCGGCTGCCTCAGCAGGTGCGTCGCGTCGAACTTTCGGGAGACAAATCACGAGGTCTACGTCACTCGTCGGCAGCGCAAGCCGGGTCACGAACGATCCGTACGGACGAACTTGGGCACGTGGCCATAGAGATTGGACTGCACTAGTGCAGAAACGAATCGCTGCCATCTGCGTAGACAGTCGAGCATTGCTGTCGTTCTGCAGCTGTGAAACAAACTCACACATGTCCCAGTGGAGTTTGCTTCGAGGAGGTAGCACCGACATGGGGACGGAAACAAAAGGACCGAGAAGCGAGTAGTTTGATGCACCGCCTGGTCGCATGATTGGGTGGGGGTACGATTGCGCGGATGAGACCAACGGCACCGGGAATGGATGGTCCTGGTCTGGAGCAGGGGGTTGCTGCAACTCCGAAATCGATAAAGGCGGTGGGCGTCGCGGGTGTTCTTCTTCGCTTGCGTTCTTTCGTGCTCGACGAACTTCCACCAGCTCGGTTTCAAGAGACACGATCTGTTCTGACAGCATTGTCACCTGTTGCCGAAGCCCATTCAGTTCCGCTGACAAGGAAGGGGTGTCCTCGTCGACGTTTTGCTAAATATCAGCAAACGAAAGCTGTGAGTGAGCTTAACGAAAGAGGGGGAAACGAAACAAAACTGAAAGCGTACCACGGTGCGTTCTTCGAATAGACGCTCGAGCTTCGAGATTCGGTCAGCCAGCAGTGCGTTTTCGCGTGATAAGCGATCATCGTTGTCTGCGCCTCGGGTCCTGCAAGCGCATGCGGTGGAGTTGTTTGTAGAAGCATCGCTCCGTATAGATACTCTTCCCCTCTCGCTTGTATTTGACAGCCGATGACCCCATGAACGCTCGCCCCCAGCACCATCGACGGAGCCATCATCTGCGTTGTCGTCGTCGTACTCGAACGGAAATGGCCGTCGACGGCGCTTTGCTCCTCTTTGCCGGTCGAAGAATCCTCCTTCACGATACAAGAAATCCGACCTCTCCTCATCCTCATCTTGCTCTGCGAGAGTTTCGGGGACAATCGGAACCTCGTCTTCCACGGCATCCGATTTCACGGATGCCTCGTCATCAATGTCGATAATGTTGGCGAACGCATTCAGTGGGAAGTTGCTTTCTGTAGAGGATCCGTCTTCGCCTAGAGCCACAGATGCCGGCGATGCTATGGAACGGACTGGAGACACCGATTCGACTGGTGTCTTTAGCAGCGGCCGAAGTTTCTGACTTTTCGTCGCCGCACTCGTTCGAGACTGACTGTCAGTCTTCGTATTCCAGCGGTGAAAATCCCAGTCTAAGCTTGATACAGTTGATGACGTGTGAGCCGATGACTGGGATGAGAAAAGAGAAGGCAGATACCAGTCGAAGCTGGGTCCCACGGCACTTGAATTGCCTTGCAATGTCGACCCATCAGCATCTTCGTCGACATCATCCGCTTCAGGTATGTGTGAGGTAGGCGCTTGAAGGTACAGCGGCGAAGTCATGGTATAAAATGGGTGCGTGCCGAATGTCGACGTACGCGTTGGATACGAGTGGTCATCAGAGCTTGGAAAAAAGCTGAGCAACGGTCGCGGCGCGATGTCTGGTCTCAAAATCACCGACTGTTCTGAATCACTACGCGTCCCATTCACTTTCTCCCCGCCGTCGACTGTTGACTGAGAGTCCACGTTTCCATTGTGGAAATGATTCTCCTTGGTGTTGAATGCGACTGCGAGACTCGCGTCATAGTCGATATGTTCGGGGACTTCAACCAGGTTCTTCGTTTTGTTGCTCTTCTTCTTGCCTCGCTTTTTTTTTCGCCTCGCTCGAAACACAGAACCCGACGCGCCCGTCGTACCTTCGGGAAGAAAAATGTTGGTTGGACTTTCCAGTGTCGCGACGACAGAATCCACGACAGAGGCAAGTACCTCGCGAACGGTTTCGAACGATCTGTCGTGCCATTGCTTGACGGTCCGTGGGATCTCTACACAGACCGCGCGTTGAAGACGCTCATGTGCATGCCGGAATTCAACTTCGTGCTTGCGTTGCTTGGCGATCTTCTTCCGTGCAGCTCTGCGGCGCTGCGCGTGGGTGCTTTTGGGCTGGTTGTGGCTGCCAATCGACGGAGGTTCGAGCAAATGTTCCGTGACGATCTTTGCGCACTCATCCTGCAGGAGTTCTGCGACGAGGAATGAAACTGCAGCAGCTTGAGGTGAAGCGAGGATACGCTCAAGCGATTGAGCAAACATCACGACAGTGGCCGATGTTGACAACGTCTTTTTTGTGGATGAAGCTTGCCACGCCACCAAGATGCCACTCAGCGTCGCCAGCTGAGCTGTTCTCGTTATCGCTCGGGTAGTCGGCGGCGCAAGTTGCTTCAAATGTTCCATCACCTGCGAGGAAACGCGGTGGAGTGCCTCACGCTTGCGTGCTTCGCAGCAAATACCCCATTCCGCGGCGAAGAGATGCTTCGCAGCGACGCCTTGAACTGGAATCCGATAGTTGGTCGACTTTTGAGCTTGACACCAGTGAAACCACACCGCCATCTCCTAGAGGCGAGCACGAATCCCAATTGTCAGCATTAGGCCCTCCTATCACCGCGTTGTTTCCCCTATATATCAGTAAGACGTACAATCCGGTTGATAATCAGCTCCGGAAGCGTGAAGTAGGCACGGTTGGCAAACCACTTCAATTTGGACAACAAGAGGTCAGTAGACGATCTCAGAATAGAGGTACAGAGCAACACTCACGGCTGTCTGGCTCCATATTGACTGCTGCTGCAGCTCTTGATCCGATGGGGACTTGAGTAGGAACTGACCGCCTGAAATCGTGTCGATACGACTCAACCAGTCGGTGCGCGTCAAGTCGTCCGAGGCAACGACACTGAGCGTATCACACGACCGCGTCGTGTTCACTATGTAGATCGCCTGCTCAAGCGATCCGCACGCATCGACAAAGGACTGCGACTGGAACCCAGCGAGCGTGTCGCCGTCTCTCGTTCTCATCACCGGACGACGCAAGAAATCGCTGCAAGTAGTAGGAGAGTCGTCAGCGCAACTTGGGGCAAGAGAGATGCAGAGTACACGACGCTCTCACTACAACGAACCTTGGTGCAGTCGCCTCAAGCGCACGCTTCGTCGTCGCATCGTCGCGCGGGATGAGTTGAAACTCGGTGGCACCGCGCGTGACGCGCGAGACGGAACACGTGCGGCGTCGCCTCGCCTTCTCGGCCTCGGCCGTGCGCGCAGCCATGCCCATCGCAAGCACGGTCTTGACAAAGCCGGCATCGACGACCGTGCACAGCGACATCCACTCGGCCTCGCTCAGCGCACGCAGCCACGCGAGCACGGTACGTTTCCGATCGGCGTCTGCGTCGCATGCGGCGCCTTTGCGGCGGCTCTTGGCGCGACGCAGTTGCTTCTCACGCTGCAGAAAAAGCAGAAAATCGCCCAGCGCGTCGACCAGCGCGACCGTCTCCGCCTCGTGCGGACGTCGTGGCGCGCTCATGACGCAGCGACAGTCAGCGACAGGGGGGAAACGAGTCGGCGAGTCGGCGATGTTTCCCTTTGCTCGTCGAGGGAGGGAGGCGTGACAGTGACATCGACCTTCATTCTGACACCACCGACCAACACTCTGGAAACTGGCGCAACACTTCGCTGTCCGTAAATTACGTCGAAAGATTTCAGTTAGTGCTGGGAAGATTACATCCGCCGAACCTAATGCAGTACATGCATCTGGTGCAACACGCTGCAAATGCTCACGGCCGTCGCCACTAGCGCGAGCAGGATCGCGAGGACCTTTTGGGTCTGTAGGCGACTCGGACCGACGCGGTGGATGAAATACGCTGGCAGCAGAAAGCAGATCACGGGGTTCGTCGTGGCGCCCAGCAGACTGAGCACGGACGCAATGTCGCCCGAGAGTTCGGCGACCACAAAGATGAGCAGCACGAGCAGCACACTCACGGCGCTGTGCTGAATCGAAGAAAGGTGGCGATTGCGGAGCAGCGCCTCGCGGAGATTGTCCCGTAGCGTGTGGATAAACAGCGGCACAGTCAGAATGAGCGCGATGCTAAAGCCGATGCTGCCCAGCAGCACCGCGTCGTCGTGGTGGTAGTCGTTCTTGAGAAAGTTGGACCGCGTCTGCTCGCCAAACGTGAGCACGACAAACGCCCCGCAGAATGCGTACACGGCTGCCGAAATGCCAATGCTGCGGTTCATGACCTTGTACATGCGGGCACTGGACCGGCGCTTGAGCACGAGGTAGATTGGGAGCACGTTGGGGTGGCACGTGTACACAAAGATGACGAGCGGGATCGCTGTCAAGAGCCGAGGGAAGCGCCAGTCAAACAGCGTCAAGTGCTTGAGCTGGTAGACAATGTCGGGCGCGAACCCGAGATGTACAAACTGGAAATACTTGGTCACGATGACGAGCGCCATGAAGACGATGCAAATGATCGAGAAGAGCGACGAGAACCGAAGCGACTCGAGGCTGCGGAATAGCGCGAGCGGCAGCACAAAGCACGTCGTGAGGATCAGGATCAAATCCTGACGGTTCACAAACACGCTGTGGCTCGACTCACCGAGGAAGGCCTGCGACACAGAGATGGTTATATCTCACATGTCTTCAGTGGCAGTGCAAATACAGTAGTGGTGGGCATGATCGTACCTTGACAGCGAGCTGCAGTAGCTCGGCGCTTCCGACGAGATACCCGACCGACGTGCCAAAAAGATTGAGACACACGACAAACTGTGTGAACCCAGCGAGCGGCGCGCCGCCCGTGATGCGCGCGAGGTCCATGTACGATCGCGCGTTCGCGAGCTCTGCACACGCGAGTAGAATCCGCAGCGAAAAGTTGGTCACGAGTGCGCCGCCGAGGATCAGCAAGAGCCCGAGCACGAGTCCGGCCTGCTCGACGGCGTACGGGAGCGACAGCACACCAGCACCGACGATCGCGACCGTCATCGTAAACATGGAGCCTTTCACTATGGCAAGCGTCAGCGTCAAAGATCATCAACATCCCATTCGTCTTATTCCCCCCACTCACCCGAGCCCGGCTGGATCTTGTTCATGATGTACACTTGGAAGAAGCTCTCGCCTTGATTCTCCGACACACGCATGCGACGCACTTCGTCCTCAAACACGAGCGTCTCGCGCTTGGAGACGAGCTCGTAGTCGCTGTCGTCCGTGTCGTCCATGAGCAGCGGCTGCGCGGCCGCGCCGTCCTCCATGCTCACGTAATTGCTGCTGTCGACGGTCGCGGTACTCGCGCTGGCGGTGGATGCGCTGCTCGTGCGCGTCTCTCCACTGCGAGTGCTGGGCGCGTCATTGTGGCCGCTCAGCAGGTGCGTGCGCAGGTCGCCGTCGTCGCCCAGCGCCATCATTCCGTCCGGTGACTGTAGGGATCTTGGGGGGCACAAGCTTCTTCCTCCTCACTTCTTCAACTAACCCACGCATCCTCTATTGTGTGATACGCTACAACAGAGGTTGCTGAGATCTACAAATCAGACTTCTTATTTGCTCGGCAACTGCTCAACGCACACTCAATGCACAGTGGCGTTTGATGTCCTACGCATTAGGGAGCTGCTGTGCTTTCGAGACAGCAGTGTACACACAACACACCATCGAGCAAATGTTGAAACACGACGCGATTCCATTCAAGCATCTACCTGCGGGTGCTCGTTCTTCACAACAACATATCCAAGAAGAGGAAAAGCAGCCTCAGTTGTGTTCTCACCGGACACGGTGCAGAGCATGCCGCTCAATGGAAATCTTGCGGCAGCGGGGCGACGCTGCGAACTGGAGAATCGTCGAGACCACCGCGCTGTCCAACTGGTGGATGGCGACAGTGGAGTGGCTCGTGGCAATCGCGCTGCCCCACACAACAGAAAGAAACGCAAGGTTCTCGCGCAAGGGAAAATGGCCGGGTACCTTGAGTGACTGTCCGTCGTGAGCCATGAGCGCCGCTTGTAGTTCGTGGAACCCCTCGATAAATCCCCAGCTACCCCGAACGGTGAGGTCCCGGAGATGGTGGTTGGACCGAAGCGTACCAACCAGTTGCGCAGATAGAGCTTCCAACTCGAAACGTGTCGAACTGCGAATATCCACAGTCAGCACGTCAAGGCTCCGAGAAATCGAATGACTCGGGTCACTGAGCGCTTGGATGAATCGAGTCGGCATTCCTGGGTGGTAGTAGTCGACAATCAACTCGACCAGGGCGAGAGAGCGAGCGACGTGTGGCATCGTGCACAAGTCCACCAGCAAATCGAGTCGGCTTGCGGGAATGGACTGAACACACAGCTCGCATCGCAATGGGAGGAGTGACGTGGACAACGAGACGGCACGAGACACTGTGTGGGGCGTGGCCGTGGGAGACAGCAAACGTGACACTTTGACCGTGAGTCTCTCGACGACTGGGGCAACGTGGTTGAAGATCATCTCGAGTTCATCGATTCGAAGCACATTCGATGAAAAGTCCACTTCGCGGATGCAGTGAGCCCTCGTTCGTGAACCAGACGTCAGAGGAGAAACCGTGAGTACAATGTCATCGTTGTGGACCCACGCTTGACCCCACGCTGGCAACAACACACTCCACCAGTCGCGATCATGACTGATGACGCGAAGGTCTGTGTACTCGATCGTGACGGCAATCACGTCGTCTAGACTGCTTTCTTCGGTGGGAGCCACCAGCGCAAAACGCTTTGCAGCCGCTCGGAAGTGCTGGTTGGCGTGAATGCTTGCAGTGTGCTCGTCGAAGACGACGGCGAGTGGATCCGGCGCGGCGAGCACGTCAGCCATCCCTTGAACACTGTCATCCGCAACATCGAATTCCACGGATTCAACCCGGTGGTGAGCAAGGCTGCTAAACACAGCCAGGCCGAGCCACTGCATCACTTTGCGTGACGGACGAGACCGCACCCCCACCCACAACTTTCTCAAGGAACGGCTGCGTGCAACCGCCGAGAAGAGATACGGTGCCATCTCCGGTGTGAGCTGGTCGGGGTCAAGCATTAAGTTCTCGAGTCCCAGGAAGTCGCTTGTATCGCCAGCAACTAGAGCTTGCGTGCCCAGCAGCTTTTGCATCCATACAAAAGTCGCACTCGCTGATATGTCCGTGCACAACTGTGGCTGGCGACAATTCGTCATCTCCACGCCAACCGCCATCAGTTCGTCCAGCTCGGACATCCGTGTTTCGTCGACAACGTAGTACTCACTCCAGTTGAAGTCGACCTTGGTGACCCGCAAGTTGAACCAGTGCTCCTCTGAACCAGTGGCCACGGGTACATTGTCGTTGGTCTGGACGCGGACGAACTCGACCATGCGCTGCATCATTCGTTTACATCGGGAGTCCGATCCACCCAAGAGAACGTGCACCGGAATATCCGGTCGACGGAGTGTCTCGCTGTCGCTTGTGCCGCGATCTTGGAATAATCGCTGGATTGTGTGGCACGCCTCGAGGTATTTGGTCGTCGGACTTCTCTTCCCCGTGCGCGCCAAGAAGCACGCATTTGCAGCGTCGTAGCCGTGGTCTTTGGTGCGGAGGAAGATTCCGACACATCGTGTGATTTCCACGCCGCTGGCAGTGGCCCCAGGCGTGTTGGGCCACAGCTCGTTGACGATGGCGTCGAAGGCATCAACCGACACAAGCGCAAGGCGAGCCAGCAGCTGAATACCTTCGAGAGTGAAGACCACGCGACCTTGGTGCATTCGATTGCGACCCAAGCAAAACCACAGTACCCCGTCGTCTTCATCGTAGTCACTGATTCGTGTCGTACGAAGCACCGCATACCACGGTCGCAGCAGGTCCATACTCTCCGCCAGTTCCAGCAAGAAATGAGCGATACCAAAAGAGAACGAAGAACAGAACTGCCATGCGGCTATGAGACGCGGCGCGAGAGAAAGTGACATCAACAAACTGTCAGTTCGGATTTGCAGCAACGCAGGAGTGACGCTGCAGCAACTCAACCACCATCTGAATGAGCACGACGCAAGTGTGAATCCAGGGTTCGCGACGACGGTTGCGTGGACGGCCATTCGTGACACTACGAACGTATCCTTCACACCACGGCCATGAGAGCGTAGTGATAGTAGTTTGGCTCAGGGAAAGGTCGAAAGAGTCGTTTGAGGCCGATCAAATCTCTGGAGCAAGGTTTCAATTCGGTATGGTGGATCGAAAGATCCGAATCGACCGCTTTCAGCTGCTTGCTTGGGGGAACACAGTGGCGGATTAAACCAGAGGATGTGCAACTTGAGCGTGCCTAGAGCTCGCTCGCCTGGGAGTGGAGGGTGGGTGTTTCTTGTTGTCTTTGCACTGTTGGACTTCGCTTGAGCTGCCTGTCGGAAAACTCGAAGTGATGGCGGTTGGACCGGTAGCACCTATCAGCCAAAACCAACATTTCCGATACTGAAAACAGCTCTTGCACCACGGTGTTCGCCTGAGTTGGCTGATCGATTCGCATCCGGATCGCAGTGAAATGTGCGAGTACTCTCTCGACGAACGTGGGCATGTGCAGTGCGTGGACAATCCGCCGCGGCGAAACCTCGATGGGTGCGAGGCTCCTGGTTTTCAAATCGACTGTACCACGCTCGAACTGGCGCTGACTCCAGAACCCGGGTCGTCGTGGAATTAAAAAGACGACGACGACTGTGATTGCTCAAATTCTCAATGCGACGAAAGGTTACGAACGCTTGGTCAGGTTTTGGCGCATGCGAGAGACAGCGAGAAGACACCGAGTCTAAGATGCGGGGAAGGTATTAATATTCACGATTCGCTACTTTGGCTGTCGCATCGTGGCCAACTCTTCTTGCAGTTTCGCACAGCGGTCTTGAAGTTGCTCTTTTTCTTTCTTAGCCTGGCGCGCAAGCAGCTTGGACGCCGTTAGCTGACGGTCGAGTCGTTTCGCGAGGTCGTCTCTCTCAGCAAGTTGCTCTTCCATCTCTCGAAGTCGCTGGGCCATCGTCTTTGCCTGGGCCTCGCGTTCTTCTCGTGACAGGTTCTCATGGAGCGCGACCGTGGCTTCAAGTTCCTGAGATAATTCGTAGAGATAGAGAAGATCAGCAGTTCAGTGTGTGTAAAATACTACAGTAGTAGTACAAATACCTGGATTCGTGCGTGAAGAGAGTCTCTCTGGCTGAGCACTTCGCTGAGCTGAGCCTTCACACCATCGTGGTCCACGAACAAGCGGTCTGCGTATATCGCCACCGACACAGCACTACAGTTTAAGTCTGACACCTTGTACACAGACGAACCTTGTGCCGTGAGCGTACCGTGCTTCTTTTGGACCGCGCAAATCTCTTCCTCGCAGCGCTTGAGCTTCTCGAGAGCAAGGTCTTTCTCTTTCTCGAGCAAGCGCATCTGTTGGTTGATGGTCGAGCGGTCCACGGCCCACTTTTTCTGCTGGTCCTCGAGCTCGTGCTGGAGCTCCAGCTCACGCGCCCGCAGGCTCTGAATCAGCTCGAGCTGACGAAGCCGCTCGCTGTCGCTTGCGTGGACGTTGCCGACGCGCGAGTCGCGGAGAAACTGGATCTCCTCCTGGAGCTGAAGGTTCTTCTCGGCCTCGGCTCCTCTTTCATGGACGAGCTTGACGTTCTCAAGTTGTAGCTTGCTCAGATGCTCGTTTAATCCGTCGATCTTTTCTCTCTTGTGCTCCAGTTTCTCCTCCACTCTAAGCCAAACCAACACGGTAGAAAGTGAGCGCGTGAAGTAGTGTCGCAGTGTTTAGAGAACTCACACGCAGAGGCGTTCGATCTCGCCGTACAGTTCGTGGAGCTCGTCGGCCTGCGAATGGACCGTCAAGTCCCTGGAAGCGAGCTCGACTTTGAGTTGATCAATCTCGTCTTGCAGTGCTGGGTCTTCATCACACCATATCCATCCTTTTGAGCCAGCCTCTATCTCGACTAACGCTTTTTATCGTGGACGTACCGACGACAAAGACTTCCTTCTCAATGGGCACAGCCTGGGCCTTGCTTCCATTGTCTCCCGTACGTATGGAGTCACGGTCGTCCTCGTCTTTAGTGCTCTGCTGATGTCGATTTCTGGATTTTGGCTTCTCTGCTTGCCGCCCCAACTCTTCTTTGGCTTTCTTGAGGTGCTCGACGACGCGCTTGTATTTACCATCGAGCAACGACAGTTCATTCTCGAGTTCTTCTCGTGACGGTGGACGGAACCGCAGTGGCCCGCCGACTGCCTTCTTCAGAACAAAATCGTTGACGAGGACCCGCGAGTCCTGGAACTCGGGCACTTTGTCCACAAGCGTCTGCTTGAGCACGTCGATGAGCAGCTCCTGCTCGCGCTGGCTCGCGCGCAGGTTCTGGATCAGCGCCGAGCGTCGGTGTTCCTTGTCCTGCGACTTGAGCATCTGCAGTTGGTCTTGTAACTGATGGATCGACTTCATAAGCGCGCGCACTTTGCTGTCGTGCACAGTCTTCATGGCCTGCAGCTGGTCTGATGCCTTGCAAGCGTGAACTCAGAAACGCTCGTAGTGGGGTAGGAATTGTACCACCGCTTCCGTACCGTCTGTGCTGGCTGCCTGAGCTTTCCGTGGAGGAGCCGGCGAGTCGTCCTCGAGGGACCGTCCCCCCGTCACGAGCATTCGCTTGAGCTCCTTCTCGCGCTTCTCTTGCTCGGCGATCACCGCCTGCGCGGCCTTCAACGCTTCCTGCAATAGCCATGCGTACACACAACGCCAGTCAGCAGAATAGTGCATGAAGTCATGAAACGGAACAACCAACTGACCTCCGTGGCACGCAGGCGATCGGAGACCCTGCCCATCAATCACCACACAGTCAGTGCATACGTCCAATCCCGAGTAGCTTGATGGGCCACATACACCGTGGACCGCTTCGAGTCCATGCGCGGGGACGCATCGCTCTTGCTACTCCGGCCCACGCTTCTCACGCTGCTCATTGTGAGTCTCGTCGACTCTTCTGGAGTGAGACGTCGCGGTGGTTTTCAAATGAGGGCACTGTGACATCACCAATAACGAAGGGTTGCTCAGTCCAGGGTGTCACTTCAACTTGGCTCAAACTCGCTGTTCAGGTATTTTCGTACACCGACTGGAGAGCATCCTCTACTGTATGGTGGAAGAGCTCACCCGAAGACGACAACCTCACCACAAATCGATCGTCCGCACACTGACGTCGCGGCGGCAACTGCCTGCCGCAAATTGGAAAATGACCTTGACCACCTCACTGTCCAATTGCTGCATCGCAATGCATTCAGCAATCGAGCCATCGCCATCGCTTAGAAGAGCGGAAAGAAGCGCCAGCTTCTGATGCATGCCAAGCGGACACACGGCGTCCGTGAGCAGTTCCCCATTGTGTTTCAGGAGAACTCGCTCCAACGAGTCGATCCCTCTAGTCGCATCCAACTTCACTCGCAGGGAGACCAGGCGTTTGTTCGTCTTGAACACGCTGGTCAAGTGTGCGGTGAGAGGCCCCACATCATTGTAAAGCAGAAGGTGTCTCGTCACGTTCAAGCTGAGTTTTTCCAGGCACTGGTACAGGCGGTGGGATGGATCGGTGAGTGCTTCAATAAAGACGACCGGGAACGTGTCGGCTATGTCCAGGATACCCAACTGAAGCCGTGCGAGCAATGGGGAGACGTTGGGTTGAGCGAGTGTGTGCACGATAGACTCGAGCTGGTCCGATCGGACAAACTGGAGGTGCAGTCGTCGCAGGTACGGAAACGACATCAAGATGCTAGACCATCCATCGACTGGAGCGACTCGATCATTCACACAGAGCTTCAGTTTCTCCACGTAGGGGTTCATGCTCTTCACGAGCTGCTCACAATCTCCCAGTGAAGCGAGGTCGCAACTGAGCTCAATATTGCGGACGGTGCGATTCTCCATCTTCCGCACAGGCGATTGGGAAGTTGTCGTAATGACAATGTCCGAATCATGGACCCACGCTTGACCCCACGCCGGCAGCACCACCCGCCACCACGTCTCTTCGTGGCCGAGGATGCGCAGTCCCTTGTGCTCGTACGTGACAACAACAGCATTCTCGTCACCAACGTGGACAGTGGGATCGAAGAGCGCAAAGCGAGATGCGCTTGCTTCGAGCTGTTGGTGGGCACGGATGCTCACCGCTTGATCGCGGAACACCATGGCGAGCGGATCTTCTACGGCAGCAAGCATCTCTCGTAATGCTTGGAACGCTTCGGGTTTGTTGGTTCGAATGCTCACATGCTCGACACTGTGGCGGGCGGCACTGCTGAACAACGCCAGCGCCGTAGCCTCCAGCGTCAACTCATGCTGGTACACTGAGGCGTGGAATTTGACCTTGCGAACGGATCGACACGCCGCGACGGCAGAGAAGACATGCGCCATGGCCCCCGTATCATCATCCGAATGAAGCCACAGCGTGTCGATCGTGGAATACACCACCGAGGCATCGGACGCCTGCTCATGGGTCCTGAACAGTTTCTGCAGCGCGGAAAAGTACTGCGCCTGCTCCGAGCTTGCCGCAAAGGCGTCGAAATGCGGCTGGCCGCAATTCCCAATCTTCACGCCATATGATCGCAGCTCGTTCAGGACCATGAGTTGCGGACCAACGATGAGCGGTTGCGCTCGTGAGCCAAGTCCCATGTTAATGATGCGCAAATTCAAACGCGTTTCGTCCGGAGATGCCCCAATCCGGCGTCTTCCTACTTGGGCCCGCACGGCATCCACCGCAAGGTCAAATTGCTTCAAAAAATTCCAGTCGCGCCACCGATCGAAGTCCACTCGCACCAGAATCTCTGGTGGAAGTGCCCACCCACTATGACCGTTGGTATGCTCTTCACACGCGCGCTTCATGGAGGCACGGGCCGCGATGTACTGGTCAGAGGGGCTCGGTCTGGCTTCGTCCGTCGATTCGGCGATCGAATCCACAGGGGCTGATGATGAGAAACAAACGCGAAGAGCGATCGACCCAAAGTGCCCGTTGTGAAGACGAACCCCAACGCGTCCAAACTGGGTATTAGCGCCGTGAGCTGGCCATATTTGAGCCACGGTAGCTCGAAGTTCGTCTGCCGAGGCACGCGCGAGCCACGCCACCAGCTCCACGCCCTCAAGATTCGACACGACGCTTTCAAGCGTAGTCGGGCGGTCGTCGAAGTCGATCCACAGTACGTTGTCTTCGCTCGTGGCGCGTAGCATACCCAACGCCGCGTGCCAAGGCTGAAGCATTGCGCTGAGCCCCATGCTGTGGAATGTAAATGGGGTTGTGTGGGCCTGAGCGGACTAACGCCATCAAGCCTTTGGTCAGGGAACATTTCGACCACGTGATAGATGGAGAAGAGGTTCTCGCGTCGCGTCCCAGACGCCATTCTCTCGCCCACGCCGGGGAGTCTGATGCGCTCCGGAGATGCGTAACTGTAGGCGAAAACCTCTCGAACTGATGGCAGCCATTTGTCGCCGGATGCGTCCAACAGACAGCAATGCGAACTCTGGGGGGATCAACCCGCCACTCAGTCAATGCGATGCACACAAGTCGGGTTGCGTGCCGACCTTAAGAGCCTCAGCGACCTCCGCGCATTTCCGTCGTGGTTTGTGGGGGGCATAACCAACTGGTGGCCGAAGCACGCGACCGACGTCTGCATACATTCATTGATTTTGAATCCTTTCGAGCACCGCCAATTCATTCAGCCCCAGCACGCTATCTGGCCGCACCACAGCACTGCTACCAACATTGTCGATGCGTGAGAAGCTGGCGTTTCTCTCATTTATGTGGTCCAGCGAGAGAATCCATTTGAACGGGCAGTCGAACATGCACACTTCCACTGTGAGGTCGCCGCAATCATCTTTCAGTTTGCAGCCTCCACTCGTTCATCGCCAAGTCCGAGTGGTCGACGTGAGCTCAGATGATCGCGCTAGCCGACTCATGAGGGCATCTTTCTTTCCGACTGGTCTCTAAATGTCAACGATGTTTCTAGTTTACCGATCGTTCCATAGTTTACAAATCCTTTGGGGACCTTCTGGGACGCGACCCGTGTTGAGAACAAAGTCCGTTTTTACCAACTCCACTCCATGGTGATGCCGGGCAGCTCCATGGCCCAGCGACAGGAAGTCAGCGGCGACGTCAAGTGCTTCCACCTCATTCTACGCGAACCCTTCTGCCCGCCGACAGCACCTTCAACTTGGGCACGGCTTGCATCGTCTCTATCGCAGGCGCGCGAAGTGCGAGTCGAGGCATTTTCTGAACATGAGCTTGGCAGGCTAGTGGACACAGTCCAGTCGTGCTCCGTCGCGTCTTCCTGTCGAGTGTACCTGCACGCCATGTGCGCACCCTGGTTTCGACTCCCCGACAGATTTGTAGACGCGCTCGTCAACGCGACCCATCCACTGGCGCGATGCCTGCATCAGCTCAGTCTGTCGGTCGTTGTGGACGACGTACCTGTCCAGATGCGTCCGTGCATTGCTCAATTGGCCCATATTGCCGCGTTCAACACGCGCCTCGCTTGGCTTCGACTGGACGTTGCAATCTTCAAAGTGGATCGCCTACGTCATGTCGTTGAATCCGAGCTCAATCAGGGAAGAGACTTCCTCGAGGCCTACGACGGCGCGCGGCTGCCGATGGGTCTTGCTGAGAAACTGGCATTTCTATCCATTCTCTGGGGCAACCGCAGCAGCAGCAGCAGTCGTGAGCTGACCAGTCGACTCGCCGTGCTGGAACTATTCGATCCAGAGGTCGCTGCAATCATCCTCCAATTTGCTGAACCAACTCGCAATGTGCGCGTTGAGTATACCACCGAAACACCATCTTAAACACCAACGGCGGGTGTAGCTAGGCCGGCCGACGCGTCAAAGAATAAAGCATTTGAATACAGTATTATCCCCGCTTTAACTTCACTGTCGAGCTGTCTCGGTTCCCGGTAGCGGATCCATCGCATCGAGCGGCCACCGCGGTCGGTACTTGGCGCCAACAGGATCACTGCGCATGCCCCGCACGTACCGCTCGACGCCCGCCCACGCAATCATCACGCCGTTATCGGTACACAGTTTGGCCGGCGGAAACACCACCGTCATGCCTTCTTCCACACCAGCATCTTGTATCCGCTGCCGCAGGTACTGGTTCGAGGCCACACCGCCACAGACGACCAAGTGCTGAAGAGAAAGAGTGCCAACGCGGTCGCGTCCCCACTGACACGCGCGGCGCGTGCGCGTCACGAGCTGGTCCACGGCGCGGCGCTGAAAGGACGCACAGAGGTCGGCTTTCGTGGCTCTGTCCAGCGACTCGATCGTTCGGATCTCTCGCAGCATTGCCGTCTTGATCCCCGAGTACGAAAAGTCGCAGTCCTGTGGCATATCAAGAGACCTGAGAAGAGCCTGCGTTCAAAGAAGCTCGGTTGTGACAGTCGTACGCGTACCGGACGGTGCTTCATGGGCTCCGTGAAGGGGAACGCGTTCTCGTCACCGCCGCGAGCGAGATCCTCCAGGAGCTTCCCGCCGTGGACCCCTGGGTTCTCGGCCGTGAGTTCAAGCATGCGCGCCACTTTGTCGTACGCTTCGCCCACTGAGTCGTCCAGTGTGTTGCCCAGCAGTTCGTAATCGCCGATTCCGCGCGCGAGTACGAGGCAGCAGTGGCCACCCGAGACGAGCAGCACGAGGAACGGAAACTCGGGACGAGACGGAAGGTCAAGCTATGAGTTGACTGTTAGTGACAGGAAGAAGTATTGTAGATGCACGTAAACGAACCGATGGAAGGCGTGCGACGAGGACGTGGGCCTCGAGGTGGTTGATCTGCAAAAAGTCGAGCTCGTAGTCCAGCGCGAGTCGCTGCGCGGTCGCAAGACCGACGCCGAGACACGGTGAGAGTCCGGGGCCCGAGGTCACGGCCACGGCGGCCAGGTCCGATATGGAGGAAAGTCCACTAGACAGGAAGTAATTCGCGTGAGCAGCTTGCCTGATGAAGGCTTGCGATGCACAGTGAGAGAGCTGAGGTACCTTTGTTGGATGGCAGCCTCGAGAATATGAGGCAAATTCTCTTCGTGGGCTCTCGCAGCGAGTGCAGGCACGATACCTATTGAATCCGTACTCTGAGGCCCACGATAGTATTGCAAGACAGCCGCTCGGTGCCCAGCGTACCTTTCCACTTGGCGTTGAGTTCCCATTGGGACGACACGACGTTGCTCAGCACATTGCCGTCCGTGTCCACGACCGCGACTGCCGTGTCGTCACAGCTCGTCTCGATGCCCAGCAAGTACGATACACTGCGGCAGGCACCCGACCGATGGGTGAGCAGTCTCCTGGGCAGCCTGCTTTGCTGCAGAGAGCGTGGCGCGCGACGCGCTGCCGCCATCGCCGCCCTCTGCATCATTGGTGATGGAACTGAGACGCACTACCACATGTTATATGGACTTCTATTGGATGAAAAGGATTCCAAAATGAATTACAGCCAATCAAGAA
This sequence comes from Pythium phragmiticola, assembly GCA_023335935.1. Classification (NCBI taxonomy): domain Eukaryota; phylum Oomycota; class Peronosporomycetes; order Pythiales; family Pythiaceae; genus Pythium; species Pythium phragmiticola. The sequence goes on along the minus strand of JAADWA010000036.1, from coordinate 15,068 downwards.
TCAGATACTTCCACCTGTGAGCAGCTTTGGTGAATGATCGAAGTGAGAGAAAATGTCGACGTACGAGAAGACGCTGATTCCGCCGCTCAACTTCTCCATGGTGGACTCGGGCGTCTACCGCTCGGGCTTCCCCAACAAGAAGAACCACGCGTTCCTGCAGCAGCTTGGCCTCAAGTCGGTGCTGTACGTGGTGCTGAAGAGAATGAATGCGAGACGCGGACGAGTGAGTCTCACTGATCGTATCTGTAGCTATCTGTGCCATCAAGAACACCGCGACGAGAACCTCGCGTTCTTTGAAGCGAATGGGATTCAGCTCTTTCAATGTCCCATTGACGGCAACAAGGTATGGCGATTTGGTTTGCAATGCTCCTCGATTGGTCTGCTCACGTTTCTGTCCCGAATTCTAGGAGCCGTTCATCGGCATTGACGCCGAGGCCATGGCCGATGCGCTGCGTCATCTACTCGGTACGCGTACTGAAGGCTCCATACATAGAAGCCTCCAGAACTGAGTGTGGCCGGATGCGTTGTGGCTGATCGTTTAGATGTGCGGAATCATCCGATTCTGGTCCACTGCACCAAGGGAACGGTGCGTGCAGCTCTCCGCTGGGCCACTTTATCTTCACGGTAGTCCTCACAGAGCGCCCGTACTACTTCCTCCCTCCAGCATCGTACGGGCTGCGTCATTGGCTGCCTACGCAAGATGCAGTACTGGTCGCTGACGTCAATCATTGACGAGTACTGTCGCTTCGCCGGCCCGCGCATGCGCCTTCTTGACCAGCAGTTTATCGAATTCTTTTCTCCGTCCATCAAATACGACGAGCGCCACAAGCCGAGATGGATTTACTAAGTCTCCAGACCACCAAGCCACCGTTCCTGCCACTAAGGTGCAAGTCTCTGTAATCATGATGTTTTATGGTTTGTTCATTCAGGAAAAAGAGTAGGGCAGCCACGAACTGGAGAATTCACACAAAGGTCGTTGAGCTTTCTTATTCCACGACGATCGATCACAGACAACAGCAAACGCTGTCATGGCGTCTTGGATCGCACCTTCCGCGTCTATGCGCTCGCCTTGTAGTTGCTGTTGTCAGCAAACTTGGCGACCCAGTCCTGGTTCTTGAACGGCGCGCCCGGCCACGACTTTTGGAAGTGGTCCTCCTTCTTGAACGACGACGGGTCCTCGATGCGCTCGACCATCTTGTGCTTGAACTTGCGGATCAGACCTTGCACGGGCCACGCCGCAGCGTCACCCAGCGCACAGATCGTGTGGCCTTCAATCTGGCGCGAGATCTCCTCGAGCATCGGAATCTCCTCGAGGTCGGCCTCGCCCGTCTCCATGCGGTGCAAGATCGACTCCATCCATCCCGTGCCTTCGCGGCACGGCGTGCACTGGCCGCAACTCTCGTGGGTGTAGAAGTGCGAGAGACGGCGGATAGCAGCGACCATGTCGACGCTCTTGTCAAAGATCGTGACCGCGGCCGTGCCCAAGCCCGAGCCGCCGCGCTGCTTGAGGTCGTCGAAGTCCATCATAATGTCCTGGCACAGTTCCTCGTCGAGCACGGGCACGGACGAGCCGCCGGGGATACACGCCTGGAGGTTTTCCCAGCCACCACGCACGCCGCCGCAGTGGCGCTCAATGAGGTCGCGCAACGGGATGCTCATCTCTTCCTCGACCGTGCACGGGTTGTTAACGTGGCCCGAGATACAAAAGAGCTTGGTGCCGTGGTTATTCTTGCGGCCGAGGCTCGAGAACCACGAGGCACCGCGACGCAAGATCGTCGGCGACACGGCGACCGTCTCGACGTTGGTCACGGTCGTGGGGCACCCGTACAAGCCCGTGTTGGCCGGGAATGGCGGCTTGAGACGCGGCTTGCCCTGGCGGCCTTCAAGGCTTTCAATCAGCGCCGTCTCTTCGCCACAAATGTAGGCGCCGGCGCCGCGGTGCAAGTACACATCAAAGTCGTACCCCGAGCCACAGGCGTTGCGGCCGAGGAATCCCTTTTGGTACGCCTCGTGGATGGCCTCCTGGAGGATCAGCGCCTCGTTGAAGAACTCGCCACGAATGTAAATGTACGCGGCACGCGCGCGCATCGCAAAGCCGGCAATGAGACAGCCTTCGACCAGCTTGTGCGGATCCTTGCGCATGATCTCGCGGTCTTTGCACGTGCCCGGCTCCGACTCGTCGGCGTTCACGACGAGAAAGGACGGACGCCCGTCCGTCTGCTTGGGCATGAAAGACCACTTGAGACCCGAGGGGAAGCCGGCGCCGCCACGGCCGCGCAGACCAGAGTCCTTGATCTCCTGGACGATCCAGTCGGGCCCCATGCAGAGCAGGTCCTTGGTGCGGTACCAGTCACCGCGACGCTGCGCGCCGTCAATGCGCCACGTGCTCTCGCCGTACACGTTCGTGAAGATGCGGTCCTCGTCCTTGAGTCCGCCGTAGACGCGCGTCATCGCCGGTCCCTCCGTCGCCTAGGAGCCAATAACCAATACTGTTAGCGTCACAGGGTCGACTATGTCCAACGCCATAGAAAGCCGTACCGCATTGGCCACGGTCGCCGACGTGCGGAACTCGCGCACTGTGAACCGAAAGACACACCAGCAGTATTGTTAGGCGCTGGCCAAGAGAAAAGATCCCCCTTTTACTACTACGATTGCGACGCTTCTAGCGGTCCGTTTAAAGCCAACCGACGGCGCCAGGCAGCGCCACGTCGCGCGCTTTTCACTATAGAGGGAGTCGTTCGCGTACCCTGCTTGAGAGTGCGTGCCAGCCGCGTGACCGTCTTCATTTTCGCCGTCGCTTCGCGCTTTCGCTCGCCCTCTGTGGTTGGAACGCCACCGACTGTGGCCCCTCCCTTTGTGTGGAGTTGAGTTGCCGCGGACCGCAGGAATTCCACACACACACACAAGTGTTACAAATTACCCGCGGAACAACTGCAAAAGCAGCGGCTGGGCCAATTTGTAACACGCTCCCCTTTTGGTTTGGGCCACAAGTGAGCCTCCTCTAAAGTACGTTAATGGACACTCGGCTAGGTACGATACAAGTACTGTTTAGTCCGTCCAAAGTATGGTTTCCTTGTTTGGTGTGGACCACAGTCGAGATTGCACCCTGCCAACCAACAACCCCTGTTATTCTGAAACATTCCAAAGAACCCAAGCGAGAAGACGCTCGAATTTCCCCCCACATTCAAGGCGTCGCGATCAAGAAGCTCTCCATTTCGGCGCGTGATTTGACCACCTCCCCGTGCCTCAATCCCCCTCAATCGACTGCTACCTGAAAGCTCCCGTCTCGCTGCATCCGCTCATCCCATTCTCCACCATGGACGACCTCCAGATGCTTCACAAGCGGCTCACCAAGTTTGCGAGCGGCGAATCGACCGACTCGGGCGCCGCGCTGGACGTGCTGCGCACGCTCGAGAAGACCGTCATGACTGTGGTGCTGCTCAAGGAGACCAAGATCGGCCACACTGTCGGCAAGCTGCGCAAGCACGAGAACGAGAAGATCGCCAACCTCGCGAAATCCCTAGTTAAGAACTGGAAGAATATGGCGCAGTCGCCGAGACAACCGGCGACGCTGGAACGCAAGACCTCGACCGTGTCGTCTTCGGACGGGGACGGGCCCGAGAAGCCCGAGAAGAAGCCCGCGTCAAAACCGTCACTGTCCGGTCCGTTGATCCCGCCGGGACTCGACAAGGTCCGCGCGACCGTGCGGACAAAGCTCAAGGAAACGCTCGAGGTGTCCGAGGGCGGCAACCCCACCGACGTGGCAATGGACATTGAGATTACAATGGCCAAGCATTTTAATGTCGGGCTCGTGAACGAAAACAAGAAAGAGTACTCGGCCAAGTTTCGCCAGCTGTCGTTCAATCTCAAGAAGAATGCACCGCTGCGGGAGGACCTCTTGCAGCAGCTCGTGACGGCCGAGCAGCTCATTGCCATGTCGTCCGAGGAACTCGCGACCGCCGAGAAGCGGAACGAGCTCATTAAGCTGCGCGACGACGCGTTCCAGCGCGCACGGCTTGACTGGGCCGACGCCAACGAGGAAAAGATCAACAAACAGTGCGGCATTGCGGACGCCAAGGGACTGTTCACGTGCGGCCGCTGCAAGTCGTCCAAGACGAGCAACACGCAAAAGCAGACGCGCAGTGCCGATGAGCCCATGACGGTCTTTGTGCAGTGCCACAACTGTGGCAATCGCTGGAAATGCTAGCCCCCTATCGTCTTCTTCGTTTGCTGTAGTTCCCATGCCGCGGCCGCCATCGTATTGTTTATTGTAACCCGCAGCATAGACCCCCTATCGTTCCTTATCGCTGTGTCCCAGAAGAAGATGCGTCCAGCTTCTGGGTCTGGGAAAAGGGACGGGAGGAAGGGAAAGGGAATGGAAGTCGGCGGACGATGCCGACGCCGCTTGGAAGCATTCTTTTATATTCAAATATATATTTCTGCAGTTGCATGCAACCATGGTTGGCTCGGCGGAGCTCATTGAGGAACGTTTTGTTATCATGTATTAGAGGCCATGGAGGATTCATCATTCGGAGCAAGCTTTCAAGCCGACTGGCGTGGGTGCGTTGCGCAGTTTTGGTCTCACTGCGTGGCCGAGACCCCTTCCTGTCCACGCTGCCTCCGCACCAGTGCTTTGCGTCGGCCCCATCGACGGCCACGCCGCGCACGACCGCAACGAAGCGTCGGCGCTCGCTCTCGGCGGATGACGTGGTCACGACCGCGCTCATTTCGCAAGAGCCCGACGACGCCACCAACGTCCATCGTGCCAAGCGGCAGCGCACCACAAAGCTCCAAATCACAATGGCGCCGTCCATCACCACGGACGACTGCCTCTCGCTCTGGCGGCCACGCGAAATGGAAGAGGTCGACCAGCTCGACAATGGCAAGCAGACGTGTGCTGGCTGCCGCGTCTCGGCGATGGAGTCGGTCGTGAACGAAGAAGAGATTTGCCTCTGTCCCAAGCAGGGCGTCGACTCGGGCCAAGTCACCCGCGGCGGTGTGCGGGTGCGAGCCAGCAAGAAGAAGATGCTGCCGTCGCTCGCGCGTCGTGTCGGCCCCGTGTTGGCCATGGCACTGCTGTGCGTGACGCTCTGGAGCAGCGTGCACTGGCGGTTCCCCAGTCCAAAGCCGCAGCCGGGCGTGCGTGATGATGCGTACGTGCCACCAGCGACGCGTCCGCCGAGTCGGCTGGGCAAGCTGCTTGCAGGAACCAAGTATCATCAGCCGACGGCGCGCTCCCACGTGTCGCTGCCATCGCTGCCCGAGTTTTCGCTCGAGCCCTTGCAGCTCCAGATTGACGCGCAGACGGAACGCGTCATGGACATTTACTGCCGCGGACCGTTGCTTCACGCCGTGCAAATGGCCGGTGTGTTTCCCGACAGCAAACACTTTGTCGACATGCCGCTCAAGGGCAACACCACGACGTTCCAAGTGCTGCTCGATTTCGAGGAGAGCAAGCTCTCAATGACCGAGTTCCACACGCGCGATGACGAGCTCGACGTGCCTCATGACACGCAACTCCGTGCTTTTTTGGACGCACATTTCGATCCGCCGGGGGCGGATTTCGCTCCCATCACGCCGTTTGACTTTCAGGAACACACGACGCCACCCATGATCGCGGCTATCCAGAGGGCTGAGCTCAAGGAGTGGGCGCTGTCGCTCCACAAACTCTGGCGGCAGCTAGGGCGCATGCCGCAGGTTCATGTCACTAGCTCGTTTCTCCATGCCAAGGCTCTCGACGATCACCATTTGCACCGCAAGCAAAACGTACTGATCGTTCCCGGTGGCCGCTTCCGAGAGAGTTACTACTGGGACTCGTACTGGATCGTACAGGGGTTACTCGTCAGCGACATGCGCGTCACGGCCCGCGGCATCGTCAACAATTTGCTCGAGTATGTCGCCGAGTTTGGCTTCGTGCCGAACGGAGGACGGATCTACTATCTTACGAGATCCCAGCCACCTATGCTCAGCGACATGGTCAAGCTCGTGGCCCAAACGGGCCGCAAGAATGCGTCCTGTGTCGAGTACAAAGCCTCTTACTTGAAGTCGGTGCTGCCCATTCTCGAGCAAGAGTACAAATTCTGGATGCAGAGCGGTCCCGGTGGCCACGCCGTTGAGATTGTGCGAAAGCGAACGGCCAACGGGACCGACACGACCGATACGTACGTGCTGAACCGGTTCGTGTCGAACGCCAACCACCCGCGGCCCGAAAGCTATCGTGAAGACGTGGACATTGCGGCTGAGATTTATGGCGAGACGATTCACGCTGACCACGGCCAGGCACGTGAGACCGAGGCCAGCAAGGCTCGATACTACAACGACGTAATTGCAGCTGCCGAGAGTGGGTGGGATTTCAGTAGTCGCTGGTTGCGCGACCCATTCGATATGCGGTCGATGATTACGTCGTGTATCGTGCCCGCGGATTTGAACGCCGTGCTGTATCGCATGGAACGTAATCTCATGACGTTCCATCGGTACTTGGGCGGCCACAAGAGGGCATTGTTTTTTGAGCGGCAGGCCGAGAACCGTCGCCACGCCATGGACGCGGTGCTCTGGAACAGCACGCTCGGCACGTGGAAGGATTACAATCTAGAGACCCACTTGCATTCGGAGACCACGTCGGTCTCGGACTATGCGCCGCTATGGGCCAAGGCGTTTGACCCCGACGACACGGATCGACTGGACCGTGTGGTCGTCTCTCTGCGGGCGTCGGGACTGATCCAGTCGGGCGGTGTGCAGACCACGACGACGTTCACGGGCCAGCAATGGGACGCACCCAATGCATGGCCGCCGGAGCAGGACATTCTCATTGAAGGCCTGCTCGCCGCCAATACGCGCGAGTCCCACGAACTGGCACGCGAGCTCGCCAAGACGTGGGTCTACACGAGCCTCACGGCGTGGCGCGACACGGGACTCATGTTTGAAAAGTATAATGCGACCGAGATTGGCGGCCTGGGTGTCGGCGGTGAGTACTTTCCACAGTTTGGCTTTGGCTGGACCAACGGCGTCGTGCTCAAGTTTCTCACGATCCACCAAAACTTGCTGGACACGTAAGAGAGAGAGAGAGAGAAAGAATGGAACCACTTCTCTGTATGCAAATGGCTTGGGGGAATATATACAGGAACGCAAGCGAAAGAAGCGGGCGGGCGGGTCGTGAATCGCGTCGCCGCCCGCCTGTTTCTCTTTGATTTTTTTCGTGCGTCTTCTAGGGAGGTGGGAAGAGGGGTCTTGCAGAGGCGTTGCGTCGTCTTCTCTAGTTGGCAGCAGTCGCGGCCGAGAACACGTACCCCTTGGCGTTGCGGAAGGTCGACATGTCCTTGATCGAGTTGGAGTGGAACTTGTACTCAATGAGCGTGTTCTCGTCGAGCATCAAAATCTCCTTGAGCTTCTCGCTACGGATCACAGCACAGACTCCCGTCAGTTAGTCGACGCTGCCATTCCAAGTCCAAATACTTCAGGCGCATGCGTACCCAATCTTGAAGCGCGTCTCTTCGTTCGTGTTGTCGGCGTTCCAGACTGAGAGCATGTCCTCCTTGGAGCGAATGGCCATGGCAATGCCCACGACGTCGAGCTCTTCAAAGGCCTCGCCGATCGCGGCAAAGACGAGGTCCTGCCACATCTTTCCGAGCACGTTGGCCTTCTTCTTGATCTTGAGGATCCAGCAGCCGCCGTTCGGGAATGCCTCCCACATGGGCGAGCAGTTGGCGCGGTCGCGGAACAGGTACAAGTTGACGTCGCGGCTCAGTTGCGACGGACGCTTGATGTGGATGTAGTGGCGCCAAAAGTCCTCGACCGTGCCGAACGTCGCGATTTTCTGGAGATTCGATTGGTACGTGCTGTTGTCAAAGCGATAGAGAGACAGTGAGATTCGCAATCGAACATGCGGCGGGGGTTTCCTGCTGACGTACTCGACATCAATCTTCTTGGGGAGCTTCTTGTCGTACCTGTACCGCACAAAAACCACAGATCATTAAGTCTACATTCATTGTGATACCAAGCCACCCGACACAGCAACGCAATGGCTGCGCGTTGGCCACGGTCATACCAGATGCACCACGGCGTCTGCAACGGATGCTCGCTCGTCGGCTCCTCCTGCTGCTGCTTCTGCGCCGCTGTTTCACCAATCAAAACACCACCATCAGCTCCATGATTACACCCATAGTATCCGCCATGCAGCGGCCGATGCGCGGTCGTCCTACCCACGTACGGCGCCACCGCCTTGACTTCCTCAGCCATGTTTCCTCACGTCGTTTCTTGCCGATTGGCGTTGCCAACCAATCAAGTCAGAGTGATGGTCGCATGAAACTAGCCGTCGACCCTCTCGAAAATGATATCTGATTCCTGAAACAATCACCAATTTTTAAAATTTGAGAATTTTTGTGGATATTTCTCGCTCTTTTTCTTCTTCGTTGAAAACGAAATGCATGCATCCCCATGCGAGGTGGATGACGCGTTCGGATATACTACAAACAAAACGATTACGTTCTCGAGGTTCTCGGGGTCGTTTTGGCACCAGTGCTTTATGGCTTGTTCTTTTCTTCACCCTGTGGCCACCACAAATGAAACTATTCAGTCCGCCTCGTAGCATAAAACCCAATCTCACCCCAGCAGACCCACCTCTCCCCCAGCTGACCCGAGCGAGTGGAGCAGTTCTTCAACATCACCGACGTTGTTCACATAGAGATGTGCGTGGCTCGGTTTCTTCCCGACAGTGCATGTAAACACGTGCTGCAACGAGCCGTCGCTAATAGGAGCGGTAGGCTCTGCGAAAAAGCCGCCACCTCCCGGGCTTGCTGCGGCATGCAGAGCACCGAGCTTGCTACCGTGGACGCTTTCTTCCGACCGCTCAGCGTAGTAGTCGTAGATCGCCTTGAACATGCTCTCGTCCGTCGTGTCGTCGCCAATACAGAAGAGGAAATCCGGGTGGCCGAGATGCATGCGCGCATCTTGCGTGAGGATCTGGCGCGCAACGACGCCCTTGTTCAGGCCTTCCGGCACAATCTCGAGCAAGCCCTTCTTCCGGATAATATTGACGGGCAAGTCACGAAGCACTTCTTCAAGATCGCTTTGCAGCGAATTCGCTTGCATCAGCCCCCACTCCGGGTCCGTTGACCGGAAGTTCCAGGCAATCGCTTGGTCGAGATACCGCACCACGCTGCCGTTCGTGTGGGCGCAATACGCCTTGAGAATCGGATCGACAACATCGCGCACGGGCTTCCAGTCAAATTTGAAGTTGTGGTGGTGCCAGTGGCGATTGTCCGGGTGTTCACTGTCATGCGGGTCCACTGCGCTCGCGTCTTCCACGGATCTGGTGCGGATCGAGCGTGCCCACGAGTACAAGGCACCATTCTCTGCGGCGAGTCCGAGCCCGCTAATGTGCCCCACCGCATTCGTCAGGTTGAACTGGCTCACGCCACTCACCACGAAAACTGTGTTGCGCGGATCTTTGCACAGCATAGACAGCGCCTCGAGCATGCGTGGTGTCGGGATCTTGCCAGTGACAGCCGTAAAGTCCTTCTTCACGTACATCGACATGTTCTCACGCGCAATGATGGTCCCACCATAGTCCAGCAAGAACACTCGTCGATTCGAGTTCCGATACGCCTCTTCGACCTTGGGAATATGGAGCTCCTTGAAATCGGACCGTCCGCCCGTCCGCACGACGTGGGAGCGACCAATCTCACTGTCCATGTACTCCATGTCGGTGTACTCTTCGTCGTCTGCATCGTTCTCGGTCGCCTCGTCCAATACCGACAGCACCTGCTTCGTCCAGTTGGCGGCAGGTTGATTTGTAATATACGGCAAATCACGCGCACGACGTCCCATCCGTTCTTCATCGGCCATAGTCAGTGCCTGGTCCAGCGATGCCACGACCTCGGCAATGTTCCACGGGTTGACTCGAAGCGCGCCGTTAAGCACACAGCAGCACGCCGAGAATTCGCTCAAAATGACCACTCCCGCACGCTGACTCGCGTCCGGGTTCTTGGCAAACACAAACTCGAGCGGCTTCAAGTTGAGACCTTCGCGGATCGAGTTGACCATGAGGATATCGCACGCGAGCCATAACGCGAGACGATCGTTCAGCCCAATGCCTGACGACTCTTCGTAGTCAATGACATTGCCGTGCTGCTTCGTGATACGGCCCACGAGCTCGCGAATCTCGCCACTGCTGTATTCCTGGTCCCCGTACCGCGCATTTGTCAAATGGCACTTTTGCACGAGCACGACCTTGTCCTTCCACGACGGGCACATGTTGAAAAACTGTTCAAACGCCAGCAGCTTAAGTGGGATGCCACTGAGCCGCTGGCACACGTCCGAGCCGGCAATCAAAATCTTTCCGGCATGCTTCTCGCGCAACTTGCGGGCGGCTTCCAGCACTTCGGGTTTGAGTAGTGCCTCACGGATAGTGTGGGTCTCAATCCCGACGTGGCTGATCGTGATGACGACATTGCGACCTTTGTAGTCGACACCGAGGTTACCACCGCGGCGCGACTGGTACGTGAGACCGAGGAACCGCTTGCAGGCATTCAAGAAATGGCGCGCGTGGTCAAACGAGTGGAACCCCACAACGTCAACGCCCAGCACTCCCTCGAGAAGCTGCGGACCGTGCGACAGCTCCCGGAAAATCTCGGACGTCGGGAACGGCACGTGCAGGAAAAACACCATCTTGGGTCTTCCCTTGTCGTGGGTCTTGCAATAGTCGGTAATGGCCGACGGGAACAGCAACAAGTGGTAGTCATGGACCCAGACCGTGTCTTGCTTGTCACACAGTTCACCGACGGCCGTGGCCAAGAGCAGATTCACCTCTTGGTAGGCGTCCCACCAGCGTCCGTTGTTGCGCTCTTCCTTCCACTCGGTGACTTCGCCGCGGTCCCACACGGACGAATAAATATCGAGAATGTCGACGTTATGGAACATGGGCCAGAGCTTGCTCTTGCAGTATCCTTGATAGTGGTCGAACGCGAGCTCTCTCTCCAAAAACACGGGGATACAGTCCATCTGAAACAGAATCTCGGCGATCTCCTTCTTGTCCGACTCGGACAGGTCCTCGTCATCACTACGTGCCTGGTACGTCACGCAGCCGACCCAGCGCGTCTTGACCGAGTCGGCGACACTGCCTTCGCTTCGCGAGATCAACGAGTCGCGGTTCCACTCGGCTGACCACGAGCCATCGCTTGGTGACTTGGTGAGCTTCACGGGCAAGTGGTAGCACACGAGGAAAAGCGTCGCGCTCGTGTCGGGTTTGTAGTTGGACGGCGCGTACCGCTTGTACCGCGACTGGAGCTTGTTCTGGCGCTGCGACGACGTGCGACTCATGGCGTTGCCTCCGCTGCCGCTGGTGCCGTCGTCGGTCGAAATGTCATCGTCTCCTCGTGGCTCGTCGTCGTCGTCGCCCTGGCTCACGGGGCGGCGGCGCTCGTACACCTTGGCGCGGTCGACGCACTCTTCTTTCGCGACCAGCACAGCGTCTTGGTCGTAGACGCCGTATTCTTCTTCCACGACCATCTCGCGTCCTTCGGGCACAAAGACGCGCTCGCTCTCGATGGGTTCCCACGAGCTGAATGCGCCGCCGGAAAAGAGCGCGTACATGTACTGATGCGGCACACCGCGCGGCAAGATGAGCGGCTTGACGGTCGTCCAGTACGGATACGCCTCGGGCGTCGTCACGAGCGTCATGGACTCTTTCGGATTGAACTGGCCCATGATCAGCGACGACCCCGAGCAGTGCACACTCTCGCCAAACCGCGTCTCGGCCTTGATCTTGAGATGCACGCGCGTGTACGTGCCGGCGTTCACGTCGCCAGTGGCACGGAACAGCGCGCTGCTGCTGCGCCCCATGCGGCTGTGGGACGGCGACGCCGTGAACGTACTGCTCGAGGCGCTGCGCTCGTCATCATCGCGGTCGCCCATCGGCTCATCCTCCATGGTGGCCACGTCGAGGGTTCTTGTGGACGATGACGCGCCCGCGTCATCGGCGCGGCCGCGCTTCTCGGGTGGCAGACTCGCCGGGTGCAGCGGCGGGCGCTTGCCCTCGCTGGGCGGCGGCGGTGCTGACTCGCTCATGTCGGAATTCTCCCTCCCGTTGGATTCCTTCTCCTGTGTGGGGAACAGGAAAGGTGCTTGGGGTTGCAGTTGTTGGAGCGTTGGTTTGTTGGCCGCGTTTGTTGGTTTTTCCCAAGACAAGATTCCACCACGCAAGGTCAAAGCAACGAAACCGAGACGAAAGAAAGAAACACACACCACCACATGGTCTGTTATAAACCATTTGCGCATCTGTTACGAACTGCTGCCGTATTCACTGGAATAGGTTATCTTGGGTGCTGGCGGGATACTAGGTATCTACCGGTAGTACCGGTAGTACCATATATAGTGTGGTCCACGCGAAGCGAACCATTCGCGCAACCTGCGCTCCAGTCATTTGGAGTGTGGTGTGGGCAGAAGTGTCTTGAAAGGGTGTCGAGTGGTTGAAGCCTATCTCGCTGCCAGTCAAGCTTGTTCCGTAACAGCGCTACAGCTTCCAAGTGCATTTGCCCGCGTCCCCCCTCCACACAGTACCCACATCACCAGCCATGTCGGTCGAAGAAGCCACGCGTGTGCTGTCCAAGGAGGAGCGCAAGGCCGCCAAGCTCGCCAAGAAGGCAGCCAAGGAGGCCGGCGACGTCGAGGTCAAGAAGGAGAAGAAGGAGAAGAAGGAAAAGAAAGAGAAGAAAGAAAAGAAGGAGAAGAAGGAAAAGAAGCGCGCTCGTGACGAGGATGACGATGCGACGACCATTGACTCGGAGCTGAGTGAGGTCGATGCGCCAGTCGCCAAGAAAGCCAAGAAGGCGGAGGTGACGACGAATGTCGGCGGCTCGGAGAACCCGTCGCTCGACGCGTTTGACATCAGCGAAGGCACCAAGGCGGCGCTGCGCAAGCGCGGCATCACGTCGCTGTTCCCGATCCAGGCCATGACATTTGACAAGATCATGGCCGGCAAGGATATCATGGGCCGTGCGCGGACGGGCATGGGCAAGACGCTTGCATTTGCGCTGCCTGTGATTGAGCTGCTGCTCAAGGACAAGCGCCCCCTGCGTGCTGGCCGCGCACCACGTGTGATCTGTATGGCGCCCACGCGTGAATTGGCCAAGCAGGTGGCCGACGAGTTTGAGGCATCGGCGCCGACGCTCACGACCGTCTGCATCTACGGCGGCACGTCGTACCAGATCCAGAACAACGCCTTCCGCCAGGGCGTCGACATTCTCGTGGGCACGACGGGCCGTGTGAACGACCACATTGAGCGCGGCAACCTGCGTCTCCACGCGTGCGAATACCTGATTCTGGACGAGGCCGACACCATGTTGGAAATGGGCTTTCGGGAAGATGTCCAAAAGGTATTTGACGCCATGGAAAAAGTCCAGAACGAAAAGCAGTCGCGCCGCCAGATTCTGCTCTTCTCGGCGACGATCCCGAGCTTTATCAAGGAAGTCTCGGTCAAGTATATGCGCCCGGACCACGAGTACATCAACCTCGTCAAGGACTCGGAGGTCAAGGCCTCGACGGACGTGCAGCACATTGCGATCCCGTGCCACTGGCAAGGCCGCCCGACCCTTCTCGCAAGTCTGCTGGGCGTCTATGCCAAGAAGGATACGCGCACGATCATTTTCGCCGAGACCAAGAAGGACTGTAACGAGCTGGCCGTGCACCCTGAGATCCGCCAGGAATGCCAGGTGCTCCACGGCGACATTGCCCAGGACCAGCGTGAGACGACCATGAAGGCGTTCCGCGAAGGACGCCTGCGTTTGCTCATCGCGACCGACGTCGCCGCGCGTGGCTTGGACATGAACGTCGACCTCGTGATCAACAGCGAACCGCCACGCAAGCAGTCGGGAAATGCTGACGTCGACACGTACGTGCACCGCTCAGGACGAACTGGCCGTGCCGGCAAGAAGGGCATCTGCATCACGCTCTACACGCAGCGCCAGCTCGACATGATCGACTACATCGAGCGCCGCATTGGCAACAAGTTTGTTCGCCGTGGGCCGCCCAGCGTACGTCTCTACCAATCTCCTTTTCTCTATCTCTATGTGATCGCTTGACTGACTTTCGTATTTCTATCTCTCCCGACAGAATGACGATCTCATCGCATCGTCGGCCAACAAGGCGGCGGAAGAGATTGAGAACGTGGACGAGTCCATGATCGCGCTTTTCGAGGAGAGTGCCCAGGAACTGATTGACACGATTGGCGCCAAGCGCAGTCTCGCGGCCGCGCTCGCGTGTATCACGGGCCACACCAAGCCACCACGCCGCACGTCGCTCATGTCGGGCGTGCCCGATTTCGTGACGGTGCTCTTCACAAGCTACAACGAGATCCGCGCTAAGGGCTACGTGTGGAACGCCATCAACCGCGATTTCTCCCAAGAGCACGCTGCCAACGTCAAGCAGCTTACGCTCACGGAAGACTCGATGGGCTGCTGCTTTGATCTGCCTATCGAAGCGCTCGACGCGCTGAACGAGATGATTGAGGCCGGTGGCGACCAGTGCCAGTACTCGATCCCCAAGGAGCTTCCCAAGCTGCAGGCGCCGGCGTTTGTGGGCCGCTCGCAAGGTGGCGGTCGCGGCTATGGAGGTGGCGGTCGCGGCGGTGGCCGCGGATTCGGCGGTGGCCGAGGCGGCAGCAGCGGTCGTGGTCGCGGCTTTGGCGGAGGACGTGGTGGCAGTCGCAGATTTTAGAGTCGACGTGTGTTTTTCCATATTGAACAAATCCTATTTGCTGAAATAGAGTCCTTCTTCTCTTATGCCTCTCAACCGACATGTTAAACGAGCGGCAGCACTGCCGGAGAGTCGTGCGTGAGTTGAATAGCGAGACGGTACTGTATGGTCGGTCAGTTTAACACAGCGAAGAGTCACCGGATGACATCTCCAACAGCAGCTCAGTCGACTGCTGAATTCAACTATGATGGAGAAGAAACATGACGCTGTATTTCTCCAGTTTTTGGTTAAACGTGGTGTTGGTCTTGCGCAGTGATATTGCGAGCTAAAAAATGGATACAGAATGCAGATTCTACATGTGCCTCACTTGACACAGGTGA
>JAADWA010000359.1:0-29343 GCA_023335935.1 Pythium phragmiticola | reverse complement strand
GGAGAGAAGAAAGAGGACCAAACAGTCGGGGAAAGTCAGTGGAGGAAACTGCGGGGTAAGACGAGACAAAACGGAAGAACGGGAGCCAGTGATGGCTGATGACTGTGGCACTAATGTCACTCTAGAGAGGTGACATGAGCCCATGTTCCTAACTTTGAATGTTTGTATCTCTCACTGAGGAATGATGGTGAAGCCATTGGACAAACGGGTACTGTATCCATTTTCGGAACGAAACAATCCGTAACCGCCCGTTTCTCCTCGTGCATCCGCGACGAGACCAGAAGCAAGCAAGTGCTTCGTGCACAATCATGCCTGAAGCCATGGCACTCGATTCGACCGAAATCGCCGCTCCACAAGCTCCGGGCTGTCCGGAAAATCTGAACTCTCTGGAAGATCCGGAGGCCCCGGAAGTTATTGATGCTGAGACTCCACCCAAGAGTCTCCCAACCGAGACCGCTCTGCCGCCTCTTAACAAGCCTCCGTTGGACCCGCGTGTACTGCGTAACGTGCTCACGAGTTACGACGGTGAGACGGTTATCGTGCCGCAGTGCGACTCCCTCGTGTTCCACGGCCGCGGCGTCGCCGTCTTCCGCACGGGCTTCACGTACAGCGGCGCGTTCCAGTATGGACGCATGCACGGCCGTGGGAGGATTGACTGGGCTAACGGCGTCGTGTACGAAGGTGACTTTGTGGATAGTGAGATGACTGGCCACGGAGCGTACGCTTGGACCAACGGTAGTACGTACGTTGGTGACGTCGTGCGTGGACGCCGCCACGGCCACGGTGTGTTTTGCACCGGCACGCGTGGGACAGTGAACCTCGATGCAGGCAGTGACAGTTCTCTACAATCACCCACGCAGTCGCTGTTCTCAATGCCGTTTGCCTTCCAGAGCAGTGGGATATTCAACGCGCTCGAGGGCGTGAGCAATGCTCGCTACGACGGGCAGTGGGTCGACGGACTTCCCCATGGCTTTGGTGTGCTGGTCTTCGATGACGACCAACGCGTGCGGTACGAAGGCGACTTTGTCGCGGGCAAGCGCCACGGCCACGGCGAGATGCGGTACGCAAGCGGCAATATGTACATCGGTCAGTGGGAAAGCGATGTCAAGAGCGGCCACGGTACGATGCTCTGGATGGCTGGTAGCGCTAATGCGGGTCCGATTGAGAAGTACGACGGCGCGTGGCGCAACGACCGACCGCACGGCCACGGACGCCACGTCTGGCTGGGCGCAGCGAAGCAGCAGCAGCGTACCCAGCGGGAGAAGAACTGGTATGAAGGCCAGTTCGCCGACGGCGTGCGCCACGGACTCGGAGCGTTCTTTTACGCCAACGGCGCACGGTACGAGGGCGAGTGGTATCAGAACGTCAAGCACGGCGCCGGCGTCTTTTTCTACGAGGATGGAAGGGTCTTTGTCGGCGAATTCCGTGACGACCGCGCCGTCGAGAGTGAGGGCGGCAGCAGCAACGACCAGACGACCAGCAGCAAGATCTTACTCTTTGTGGACGAGCTGTTCCCCCTTGAAGGACGAGACAAGGCCCGGAAACTGCTCGAGAACGCCGTGCTGAGACTCAATACGGAATTGCGCGCGCTCTACCGCCAGTACATCGCGCTGCCGGCGCCCGGTTCGCCGTCGCGTCAGCCACCAAGTCCAATAAAAGTGACGGACGAGTTCGAGGCCAGCGCAGTGCTCATGGAGTTCTACGAGTGCCGCCGGCTGCTCGCCGACGGCGGACTCAAGCTCAGTGCCGGTCACTTGGAGCGTCATCTTGCGTCCATACGGGACGCACAGCGCAGTACGAACGTTCCAGACGAATGGGCCGCATCACGGCCCAGCGTGCGCGTCACTGACGCCGTGACGCTTGCATCATCTCTGCCAGAGGTCGTGCCGCCGTCCCGGCTGCTGCTGTTCCGAGAATTTGTGGAGCTGCTTGTGCGGCTCGCGCACGAGGAGCAACATAATGGTTTTACGGAAGAGGCATGCCTTGCCGAAGCATTTGTCTCGCTGTACGAACGCCTCGCGCGTGAGCGCATAAAGCAGTCGACCAACAGTCAGGGGTCGACAGCTGCATGTCCCTCCACGCAACTCCACGCCAAGGAGCTCCACGCTGTGTACCACAAGCACCACGCAGCGTTTCAACGGCTCTTCCTCGTGTGCGATCGACGCCCGCACGGTGGCGGCCGGGATAACCCAGACGGTGAGCCAGAGGAAGCCAGTGCTGCACCGGAGACCGTGTCAGTGCGATCGCTGCTCGCATTGCTACAGGAGCTGCACGTGTTTTCCCCTGGGTTCCGCCTCCGCCATGCGCTGCTGTCGCTGCAGGAGGTGTTCTCTCTAGATGATGCTGAAGGCGGTGGTGACTCACCAATGACCACGGTCGATCCGTTCTTTGTGGAGACGCCACTGCTCTTCACCGACTTTGTGGACGCGATCGCGATCGTGCTGCTCACCAAGCAGCAGCAGCAGGAGCTGGCTGAGCACCAGCAGGGCCAAGCGCCGATCGGGACGCCGCTGTTTGCGATCGTCGACGAGTTTGCCCACGCTATGTAAAGGAGCCTCTCGAAGGGACTTGCAAACACTCTATTTGCTCCACTCTGGTTCCTATCCTACTTGGCAGAGGGTTTAGTAGACAACGCCGGCCTTGCCCATGACCTGCGCGAACCGCGAGGGTAGACTCACGGCCTGGTGGTCGTCAAAAGTTGCCTCGAAAATGTCGCCACCGTAGGCGTATCGCACATACCTACATATTGGTACACAAATAGCAGCATCAATATCACTGACCTTCCACCCATCCACACTCCACACAGAAGGGACGTACAGTTGCGGCACGACGAGCTGCGTCTTCTTGGTGTCGTGCTCAGCGTCTTCCTGGCCCGCACACGGGTTGTAAAAGCCCAGCAGACTAGCCTTGGACGTGCCGCCAGGAAGCGCGAGCGTCGAATCCTGCACGAAAAACTGCATGGGTACGGTCACGTCGACCCACTTGACGGCGTCGTCGCCACTTCCACTGTCGGCGTCGCCCGTGGCAGCAGCAGCCACTGCAGGAGAAGGCTGCGAGCCCGGCGCGTCAGCGTCAGCGTTCTCAGCGTCATCACCTCTCGCTGCCAGCGGCTGATACGAGCGATCCGTAGCGTCTGGGTTGGTCGGGTCTTTCCCATAGCGTGCCAGCAAGACGACCAGTCCCTTTTGGTCTCTCTTGGCCTCTTCGGCCGCTTTCTTTTCGCGAGCACACGCCATCATGAGCTGTTGCTGCGCCAGCGCACAGCGTCTCGCCGAGCTGAGGTAGTGGCGTCTCGTCTCATGCTTCTTCTCGAGTTCGCGACGGCGCTTGCGCTCCTGCGCCGGCTTGACGAGCTGCGCGACGACGGCCGAGAGCACAAAGGGAGAAGTCGCTGCGAGAAACGTCGAGAACGCCGACTGCGCTGAGAACGGCGAGAGGAAAATGGGCACGACAAACCGAACCGAGCCGCGTGTGAAGCCGAGCCGCAGCGTCACGCCCGCCCGCGCGAGCAGCATGCCCATGGCGAGCCGCGTCCGTTGCGAGATTTGCTTGCTCGCACCGACGACGAGCGAGAGCCCCGTCACGAGATTGGCCCGCAGCGAGGTCTTGACGGTCAGCGTCGCTTGCGAGAGCAGGCGACGGAACTGGAGCGAGACGTTGGGCCCACCGCGGTTCACAGCGACGCCGACGGAGTTGTGCGCGAGCTGCGAGTCGTTGCTGAGCGAGGCCGAGAGGCCGTCGCGCGTGCTCCACATCATGGCACCGTGGAGCTGCGGCAGGAGCAACTGGTTCACGCCAAACGACATGTCGAGTCCGTGGGCGTCGAGCTCAGGGATCCACATGACCACCGTGTACGGCGAGATGGGCTGCGAGAGCTGGCAATTGATCTTCGGGGTCCAGCCCAGTTCCGTGGACACGGCCACGGACGGCACGCTCGGGTCGCTCGAGGCGTACTCGAGGCGCGTCGTGAACGCGCCCATGCCCAGACCTTGCTTGTCGTACATGTAGCCTCCCAGCGTGAGCTTGGTCGAGCGCGAGAGCGGAAAGGTCGTGCGCTGGTGGATCGTCATGTCAGTGCGCTCAATGAGGCGGCGGTCGCCGCGCAAGAGCCCACGCAGCCCACGCATCGGCGCGTGCATCAAGTCGGACGCGTCGACGCCCATGCTCATCTCGCTAAAGGACGAGAACTGCGCCTCGAGAGCCTGCTGGTTGAGCCGGCGCAGCACACGCTCGACCTCGCGCTGCGCGTCGTCGGTCGATTGGAGCTTGAGCCCGACGACGTGGCGCAGCGCGTCGCTCTGGTCCAGCGCCGCGACACCGCGCTCGCCGTAGACGTCGTACGCGTGGCGCGTCATCGGATCGCTCAGCACCTTGTAGGCGCGGTCCAGAATCGGGTACTGCGCGTTGGCGACCGCGACAAGCGACGCGTCCTGCCGCTTCTGGAGACGGTCCGGATGGAACTCGCGCGAGAGCGAGAGGAAACGCGCGCGGATCTCTTCCTGAGACGCATCGCGCTTCACGCCCAGCAGTGCGTAGTAGTCGCGCTCGAACTGCCGCCAGTACGCGTCGTCGTCGGCGAGCGGCACTGGCGCCATGGTGGAATAAGTGCTCGATATCCGTCCAACAACGGATGAATGGCGCGCATGTGTACCAGTGGAGTGGTACATTGTGTAGCGTTGGTGTGGTAAACCTCCGAGTAGTGACCCCGAGCGGAGTCACTATTTGGCAGCTTCATGTTTTTGGGGGCAAGGGAAGGAAAGCAAGGAAAGAGGGTCGCGATGCCGAGCGTTCATGAGGACTGCGAGGTGTTTCTCCACGAGCACCGCTTCCTCGTGACCAAGCTCCTCGAGTCGCTAAGCTCGGCCTCTCTGTGCGCGCCCTGTTGTCGTCTCTTGCACTTCTGGAAGCGCCCTGGAACTCATGATAATGCGTGTTTTCCGTAGGCCGCCGTCGACGATCACGGGCGCGCGCCTCCGCACAGTCAATGAGACTTTCCAGAAGGTGCTGGAGAAGGACCGCGCGCTGCTCACGGCCACCAAGAAGCGTGCGTTTGAGTGGGGGCTAGGGAGGACCCACCGTCCTGTGGACACGAGACTGACCGACTACTGTTTGCTCGCGAACTAGTGGTGCGACATCAAGTCGCGCAGAAGGAGCTGCAGGCTATTGAGCTCCAGATCCAGCAGAAGAAGCAAAAGGTCGTGCGGTATGCTGCGCAGCTGCGGCGCTCGCAAGAGGACGTCGCCAGTGTGCTCAAGAAGCACGACCGCGTGCTGCAGCAGGCGCGGCAGAAGCAGCCGGGTGAGTTGGACTCGACATTAGTCTCTGTATGGATGCTGATAGTGTCCACTGTGTAAAACGACATAGTGCTGCTGGATCCGCGCGAGGTCGTCGCGTACGCGCACCGCATCGCCGGCACGACGGCCGCGCCCAAGGAATGGCGACCAGGCGTACGTTCTCGCTCCTCTTGTGTTTGGTTGTGTGGAGGGTGTGCTGACCGTCTCGATCGATGTCCGCCAGTTCCCCATGTTTGGCTTCATGCCGCCGGCGCCGCAAGAGCACATGATGCGCGCCGGTGTGCTCAGCCGCGGTGTGGTCGAAGACAACGTGACCCAAGACGCAGAGGAGACCATGAAGCTCGGAGCTGCATACTCATCATCGAACCTACGAGCTAAGGGCCAGGACGACGACGAGACGAACGCTGCGACACTGAACGGCATTCCCATTGGGATCGGCGCGACTGAGGCTGGCATTCGTAACCAAATGCCGCCTGGCTGGAAACCGGGGGATCCCGTGGACCTGCCGCTCGATGCGCTGGTCCATTATATGGGCCGCAGCTCCCTTGCGGTACGCTTTCGTGCTTCCTGCGGTGTGCTGGAAGAAATCTGGACTAAAAAGCAATTTATTTACAGGAGCATGGCATCACGCTTCCTGAGGCGTGGAAAACGGGTGATCCGCTCCCGGCGGACGCAATGGAATTGCTCCGTAAAAAGTTTAAGTTGCCCGAGAAGCGCACGGCCATGTACGACGACGAAATGGTCGATGACGTTGAGGCGCTCCGCAAGAAGCGCCGTCTCGAGAATGGCGACGCCGACGCCTCAGACAAGGACGGAGACGACGGTGATAGCTCGAGCTCGAGCGACAGCAGCGACAGTGACTCGGACCGCGACAAGCCCAAGAAAGTCACGCTTAGTCTCTCGGACAGTGACGACAGCGACGATGACAGTGATAGCGACTAAGAAGTGGGCCCACTCGGTAAACGAAAGAGGTGATTTGTATTGTATATTTGTGGGGGAAAGTGGTGGGTTGAGGTTCGATTGGCAGTTGTGTCGACGGTCTCTGCTCAGGCATCAACGCTGTTCGCACGGGTCTCCAGAAGTGTTAAATTCCTGCTCTCTGGGGTATGGGGTCGAGACAAAAGGCGGTGCGAAAAGTTGGATCGAAGGTGTACTGGACACGGCAAACCGTAAGTGCGGAAGATGCTTGGGCTAACGTTACAGGGGTCTCTTGTTATGTAGCGATGGTGTGTTTATTCTCGTCACTCAGCAGCCTGAAGGAGCCACTTCCCACCTAGATCCATGAATGACTGAGTCTATTCGTAGCTTCACGCTCAGGTCGCACTAGGATACTGCTGCTCCAAGGACGCGTCTCGAGACGAAAACGATCTGTGGGACTCTTTGGCCGGTGCCGAAGCTTTCGTTCTGATCTGATCTGACCCTTGGCGTAGTGCGTCAGCTCACCCCGTTCCATCCCTTTCTCCTCCCGCTTGGCGTCGCTCCACACACTTCCGCATTTCCCGCCGACTCACAACACTTACCATGGCGTTGCGCAAAGGATCGATCGTGAAGGGCCAAGTGCGCACGCAAGACCTCGCGGCGGCGCAGAATGTCATCTCGCCCAAGGGCATCTCCCAGAAGACACCGGGGGCTGGGGTGCCGCCCTCAAAGATCGGCATGAGCGACCACAACCTCAACATGCAGCGGCGTCGTCTCTCGGTTGTGAGCGACAACAAGCTCGTCGAGGGCATGGCACAGGTCACGACGCAAGACATTGATTACGTTGAAGACGGCTCCAGCGCGGTTGCGGCCTATGCCGGGCTGTCGAAGAAAGGGTACGCACCGTACAATCCGCGCAAGAAGAACCAAGACGCAATGGTCATTCGCCACGACGCCGAGACCAAGTCGCTCTTGCTGTGTGTGTTTGATGGCCACGGCGAAGCCGGTGACGGCGTCTCGATCACGATCCGCGACAAGTTGCCCGTCGAGCTCTTCAAGCACCCCAAGTTTGCTCCCACGGGTGATCTCAACGTCGATGCTGATCACATTAAGACGGCCATCGCCGAGTCACTGCACTTGGTTGAGAAGAGCGTACTCCGCGACCCTGCCATCGATACGGAGTTTAGCGGCACGACTGCTGTCGTCACAGTCATCCGAGAAAACCTCGTGGTCGTGGGCAACGTCGGCGACTCGCGGATCACGCGCGGATACGTAGGCGCAGCTCCGGACGGTGCTCCGCGTGTGGCCTGCGCGTCCATCTCGAACGACCACAAGCCCGATACGCCCGGTGAGAAAGCGCGTATCCTCGCGAGCGGCGGCCGCGTGTTTGCAGTCGAGTACGACGACGGTATTGACGGCCCACCACGCGTGTGGCTCGGCCACATGGATGTGCCCGGGCTGGCGATGTCTCGCTCGCTGGGAGACGCTGTCGCGCACACAGCCGGCGTGATTTCCGAGCCCGAGTTTACGACGCGCCTGCTGGATGACGCCGACCGGTGTCTCGTGGTCGCGACGGACGGGCTCTGGGAGTTCATGTCGAATGAAGAAGTGATCGACATTGTCATGGCCCAGAAAGACCCGAAAGTCGCCGTGGATCTGCTCATCATGGAGGCCAATCGACGGTGGATGAAAGAAGAGCAAGTTATCGATGACACGACCGTGATCGTCGCTTACGTCAACATCCAGGAGATGAACGTGGCGCCCACGCTGCCCGATAGCGGCGCCGCCGATGCCGCACCACCGGCGCCCATGACGAAGCAGAGCTCTGCGGTGGCATTGCCGCCAGTCTCAGCCGTGGCCGGTGAGACACCGCCAGCGACAACTGCCGTGACCGAGCCGACGGCCGAGGCCGTGGCCACCTCCACATAAACCGCATGACCTGCTTGGTCGCGACAGCGCCTTCCAGACAAACCGAAACTGCTATAATCCCGCTTCTATTTAGATTGGTATTCTCTTCTCGTTGTGTGTCTCTCGTTTCTACGCCGACTTGCGATGCTCGGCCTTGGCTGAGCTCATGAGGAAGCCGCCCGCAAGCAGGAAGAGCAGCGGCACAAAGACAATCTGCGCATTGACGATGCCAAACATGGAGATGGAGTTGCCAATCTGCTTCCACGAGCCTTCGTTCTGCACGAGAAAGAGAAACTGGAGCGCGAGCACGTCCGACATGGCGACCACGAGCAGAAAGGACCGCGCGGCCGTCGACGTCGTCTCTTGTTTGGGATCAGCACTGCTGCGGGTCTGCAAGATGAGACGGAACGCGCACGCGACTAGCAAAAACGGAATCAAGATCTTGCCGACCAGCAGAGCGCCCATGAGAAAGGGCGCAAAGACCGTCACGAAGCGGTACGTGGACGAGATCTCAAACGAGCTCATGCTCGCGACGTTGCCCGTGCCAAAGAAGGCGATCTTGACGAGCACGAGAAAGAAAAAGGCGCGCCGCACGTCCTGCCACACGGAGCTCTCGGTGATCGCGGCCTCCATGTCGACCCACGCGAGCAGCAGAGCGAGCAGCGCCGCGAAGAAGAGCACTTCGTACGAGATGCTCAGCAGCACAAAGGACGGCGCGAGCGACAGCGCGATGCGAATGAGCTGCTCGCGCGGGCTCTGCGGCTGCTGCTTGCGCGCGACCGCGACCACGACCGGCGCGAGCGAGAGCAACCAGTTGGCGACCGTGAGTGCGGCCGGCGGTTTGGTCTTGGACGTGAGAAAGGCCATGGTCACGTGGACCGCGACAAGCGACGCCACGAGCGGCAGTGCGGCCATCGCGACGGACGCGCGACGGTCCACGGCCAATGCGAGCGCGGCCACCGCGAGTCCTCCGAGCAGCACGAGCGCCGTTTGCTCGCCGTACTCGGTGGGAAGGAACGGGAAGACAGCGATCACGAGACACGCGAGCGACCAGCGAGTGGAGAGCGCGGCGGACGGCGCCGTTTCGAGCGCTGGCCAGAGCGCGAGCAGCGCAAAGACGACGCCGAAGATCCACCGGTGGTTGTACCCGAGCACGACGAGCTCCAGCGACGCCAAGACCCACGCGGCCAGCAGCCACGGGCGCGCCGCAGAGGAAGCAGACGGCGCGGACGACGGACGCGAGACGACGAGCACGGCGCGGTGCGTCCACACGGCGTTCCAAAAGACGAGCGGGAAGCTCACGTAGACGAAATAACTCCACGGCGAATGCTCGAGCGCGAGAAAGGCGGCGATGCTGAAGGCCGCGAGTGGGAATGCGACGCCGTTGGCCACGCAGCTCGTGACGACGGCACGGAGCGCGTGGAAGTCGGTTGCACGCGACGTCAGCGGCGCGAGGTACGCGACCGCGAGCACGCCGATCCAGCCGAGATACCCGAGCACGATCGTGGTGAAGAGGAAGAGCCAGTCGTACCGTTGAAAGTACTCGAGCGTCGCGAGGCACACGTCGATGGCGCGCTGCGCGATGCGCTCGGCGTCGGGCAACGCGCCGCGCGCCCAGCTCGTCTCCATCTCGTCCAGCAGCGTCGGTAGAAGACTCTGGAACGGCGCGTAGGCGCGAAACCAGAGCAGCGTGTGGGCTTCCTTCTCGTGGGCCTTGCGCTGCGCGTGGAGCTGCAGCTGGCGCGCGTTCGAGACCACGGCGCGCGTGCGGTAGTCATCCTGCGAGAGGAACGAGAAGGGCAGCACGCCGACCGAGTTGCGTGGGTACGGCAGCCCGAGCAGCGCACTCAGGAGCGGCGCGACGTCGGCCTGCATGACGTCCCTGCGCACGAGATGCGTGAGCCCCCAGTGCTGCGCGGCGAGCGCCTCTTGCTCGTGCTGCACGCGCAGCTGCGCCGCGATCTGGTCGCGCGACTGCGTCGGCAGGTCGATCCGGAAGTCTCGGCTGGACGGCTCGGCCGTTTCCGGACCGGCGATGCCGGCGCCCCACGCGACGAGCGGCGTGCGCGTGTTGCTCGGGTCGCCGTCGCCGTGCGCGCCCTTGTTGCTCATGCCGTGGTCGGCCGTAAACACAAAGGCCGTGCGCCCGTCGTCGTCGTAGAAATCGTCCAGGAGCCGCACGGTCTTCTCCACGAGCTCATCGACCACGGCGATATTGTGGAGATAGTCGTTCGACTGCGGTCGGTGCGCGTGGCCGTTCGTGTCGATGCCGAGAAAGTGCAGAAAGAAGACGACGCCGTCGGCGCGCAGCTGCGCTTCGAGCGTCGCGTTCGCGCGCGCGTGCACGAGCAGCAGCTCCTTGACGCGGTCGTGGACCCAGACGTCGAGCTGCGACGCGTCGCTCGAGGCAAAGTCCTCGTGCTCGTGCGAGTAGTGGCGCTCCGTGGCGTGCGGCACGCGGCGCGCAAACATGGGCACAATGTCGGGGCTCCCGAAGAGCCACGCGTGCCGGCTCTGGTTAAAGACCGAGTCAAAATCGACCGGGTTGTCCTGCCAGCCCTTGGTCACGGCGCTCACGTCCTCGTACATGCCGGCAAAGAGCGCCACGTGGCCCGGGCGCGACTCGGTCGGCACGCGCGTGTGCGAGACGCCGAACGCGCCGCGCGCCTCAATCACTTGGCGCAGAAACGACACGCGCGAGGCGTTGCGCTCGAAGAAGAGGTCGGCGCGGCAGCCATCGGCTACGAAGACCACGAGCCGCTTGGCCGGCGGCGCCGCCGACGACGCGTACGCGAGCGACTCGACGTGGGGCACCACGGGCGACGTGAAGTAAATGTCGAAGATGCTCAGCACGTAGATGGCGTGGAAGACCACGCCCAGCACGAGCAGGCCGTGCACGTGG
The DNA here is from genome assembly GCA_023335935.1 of Pythium phragmiticola. Taxonomy (NCBI): domain Eukaryota; phylum Oomycota; class Peronosporomycetes; order Pythiales; family Pythiaceae; genus Pythium; species Pythium phragmiticola. The sequence goes on along the minus strand of JAADWA010000359.1, from coordinate 18,321 downwards.
GAGCGCGGCGCCCGTGTCATGGTGTATCGCACGCAGGAAGAGAGAGGGGTCCGAAGGAGCTGCTGGAATGATTTGAGATCGTCAGGGGCCTACTTTCGTAATTACTTCTGGAGAATCTGTCTATATTCGTGATTGAAGCGTAGTACCATATTTAATGATTGCTGTTTATGGAATGTAGCCATTTGACTACACCTCGAGCGACGGCGACGGCGACGGCGGCACGGCCGCCGCCTGCATCGCCGCTGGCAGCATGCGGCGCCGCGCCGCGTCAACGTCGAGGCGATTTGACTCGGTGTGGAACGCAAACCACGTCGCGTCCATGCCGCTTACGGACGTGGACGCCTCGGCGTTGGGCGGGACATCTGCTGGCGCCGCCTCGCGCAGCCGCTGCAGCGCCGCCGCGACCGTCTCCACCAATGCCAACGGCGTTTCACAGCCACTGGGAGGTGGGCTTCCAGCCGTCGCCAGCGCTGGGCTCGGTGCGACCAGCTCGGCGTATTCGGCCAGAACGGTCGCCATCTCCACCGCACCGTTCGCGCGGTTCCGCTCAAAGTGGAATCGGATCTGCCGCGCATCGAAGAGCTCCGTGTCCTTTCTCGCCATCAAGTCGCTGGTCTGGCTCGCAATAGGAACAAACGTGAGCACGGCCGTCGCGAGCGCCGAGAGCTGCGGCGCGTCCTGCACATAGTCCTGCCAGAACCGCTCGGGCGGCGCGGCGCCCTGGGCCATCTCCCACGCGACCGCGTCGGCAAAGCAGCCCGTCTTGTCCATGAACTCGCCCAGCTGCGTGAGCAGTGCCTGCCGCGCTGGCGACGTCTCGGAAGATTCAAACGTGGCCGGCCAGAGCCGCGTCGCGACGGTCGCGACCAGCGTCTTGGCCTTGCGGCGACCCGTGGGCGAGAGGCCGGCGCCACGCGTGCGTGGGTCCAGCAGCAGCGCAACGAGGTGGTGGTCCTCCACGGCCGAGACCATGGCGGCCAGCACGGCGTCGGCCAGCGGCGTGCGCGTGGAATCGTCCACGAGCGGCGACTGCTCGATCGTCGCGAGCAGCCAGAGCCAGCAGACCACAAACTGACTGGCGCACACGCTCTTGCTCTCGCTCATGGCAAAGAGCCACGCAAACGGCGACAGCAGCTCGTCAGCCGCAGAGAGGTCCTGCCACCGCGTCGCCTCGGTCTCCAGCAGCGCCGCAGAGTCTCCCTTCGTAGAAAGACTACCGACGCGCTTGACAACACGGAACGGCAGGCTCCACGCAGCCGACGCCGCAGCAAGACTGGCGTCGGGCGTCTCGGCGGCGCGCGCAATCGTCGCTGCGAGTTGCGGCACGGCGTCGGCCACGAGCGTCCAGAGACCGACGGTCTCCGTCAAGAGGCACCTGCTCACGAGGGTGATGCGGCTCCGTTCCGCGCGCACGTGGTCGACGACGGCGCGCGCGTCACAGCAAAAGCCCACGACGGCGTCGGGGGCCACGTGCTGCTGCAGCTGCGTCTCCATCTCGGCTTGCCACGTGTCCGAGGCGTCGGCGAGCAGCATGCTGTGGCGGCTGCGGTCGGCGCCGCGCCACTCGCAGCGAGCGGCACTGTACGCGAGCGTGACGCTCTCGCTCTGGCGCAACCAGAGCCGCTGCTCGTGCGCGACCGACGCCGCCACCGTGTCCCTCAGCGTCGTGGCGTCGATCGCCCTGATGGCGGGGAGCGACTGCGGCCGCAGCAGCGCCAGCGCGTCGCGGAAGAATACATCGTCGATTAGCGTCAGCGGCGCGTGCGCGCGCAGACACGCGACCACGACAAGCGGCAGCGCCGCGGCCAGCACCGTGCCTTCCGGCGCGGCGTTCCGGCCGTTGGGCGTCGCAGTGTCACTGCCGCCAAACGCAGCGAGCCCCGTCTGCGACGGATCCACCGACACGCGCTGGCGCTTCTCGGGCCGCGACAGAGACAGTGGCGGGTCGTGCGCGAGCGTCAGCGCGGCTGTGATCGCGTCGCGCTCGTGCGCGGGCACGGCCGGACACTTGGCCACCAAGTGCGAGGCCATGCGCGCGGCGACGCCGGCGCAGCGCCGCGCGCAGAAGCGGCACACGGCGTGGGTCTTATTCTGCTCGGTGCGCACGGGCGTAAAGTAGTTCCAGACGACGCCAGGGCGGCGCCCGGCGCGGGGCTTGCTGCGCGATTGCGGCGCATCGCCGGAAGGCTCCGTAGCTTCTGGATGCTGGACGGTGTCCAGAACTCCCCACTGGACAGCGGGCGGCGGGATCAGCGTCGCATCCAGAGTTTCCGAGGATCCAGAGCTGTCCAGCGACGGAGTGGCCGTCATTCTTGCGGATTTCCGACTGTCCAAAACCACTGGTGCTGCTGTCCAAAATGTCGGGATGTTGCCTAATTTAATTCTGTATGAAATGTGAGAGACACAGATTCTTGAATTTTGAGAAAAAAAGCTCTGGTATTTCTGGAAATAATGACTTCATCTTCGGCTCCGTGGAGACTTCTGTGCTCGGGGATGCCGAGTCGCGATCCTGTTCGTCTATACTAAGGGGCAATGGGTGGGTGGGTGTGGGCACTGCTGTCAGTGGGGGTGGGGGGATACCGGTAAAATGCATAAAAGAAAGAGGGTGCTCTCGTAATCTCCGCCGCGTGCCTCCTCGTCCCGATGACCCAGGCAGACACGCCAGCGAAAGTCAAAAGATGAAGAATTCCGACTTGGCGCCGCCGCCGTTGCTCTCGCGGTCGCGGTCACGGCCGCGGTCGGACGAATCGGAGATAGAGGAGGACGCGTGCACGAGTCAAATGTCATGCCGCTGGAGCGAGTTGCGTAATGCCGCGGGCACGGCGTCCGAGCGCGGCAGCGAGTTGGAGGCAATGTACGACTCGGCTAGGGTCGTCTCTTCGTCACAGCTGAACGCGTAGCCCGTGTTCCGCCTTGAAACAGACTGCTTGAACGGTGGCTTACCTCCAGGCTTCTCCCACATGCTTGGATCGTTGTGGAACGAGTCGCTGTACACGCTCGCCGAAAAGCTCCCGGCGCCGACGAGCGACGTCGAGTCCGACACGATCGACCCGGGCACCGTGATCGCGGCCTCAAAGACCTCGACTTCGCTCTGGTTATTCTCCACGCGGCCCGTGAAGTCACCTTCGCTACTGTGGTGCGGAGCTGTCTTGTAAATGTCGTAATCTGTTGCCCGGGACTCGACGAGCTCCGTGCCATGGAGATCTTCGAGCGACATGGACAGCGTCTGCTCTTCAATGTGGTCAATCGTGAGACGGCCGACGCGCTTGTTGAGGGACTCCTGAAGAATCTGGTACCCTTCGGGATAGAAGAGCCGCTGGTATTGGTTCCACGCGAAGTGGCGACCGAGCGCGATCATACACCCGACAAGGACGAGCAAAAAGTACCCGGCGCTCGAGGCCGTCGGTGCAAACGAGCCATACTCGTCGTAGCCCACTTTCATCCGCCCAAAGAACGACACCTCGGTGCCCATGGCCGCAAAGCCGTACCACGAGAGGATGCTGCCAACCGAGCACGAGATCGAGACCACGGTCCACGTGTTGGTGATCAAGCAGATCTTGAGGTTGACGATCATCACCACGAGCGTGAACGCGAGCATACCAAACTCGACACGCGACTCGCTGCCGGGGGCATTCTCGGAGGCGTTGAAGCCAAGCGCCATGACCACAAATACCACGATCGACTCGAACACGGCCGCGCCGATCCAGCGCAAGAACGTAAAGTAGTTGAAGTAGGCTCGCTCGGGGCCTTTGCGGTACAGCCGCGGAAAGTCGAGACTGAAGTGGTCGGGCAGATCCTTGTCCATGACGCCCAGCACGACGATAGGCAGCCCCGTGAAGAGCACGTTGTACACTTGAACGCCGAGTTCCCAGTACATCTTGGATCCGGACGCGCCGGAGAGGTAGCCGTACCAGTACTGCGACAAGACGAGCGTAATGTTTTTGTAAAACATGTACAGTACGAGCTTGGAGATGCGGATATAGTTCCAGCGTCCATGGACCAGCAGCAGGCGTTCGAGGAACCGAAACTGCGCGATCGCATAGTCGCTCGAGTTCACGGCCTGCATACCTTCTTGGCCCGAGATGCCCACTCCGACGTGGGCCGCCTGGATCATCGCCACGTCGTTGGCACCGTCTCCGATCGCGAGTGTGCGGACCGACTTGATGTTGTCGCGTACGAGCGAAACCATCTCGGCCTTCTGCGCGGGCGACACGCGATTGCAGATGACGGCACGACAGAGCTTGGCAAACTCGAGCAAGTGCAGCGCCGTTGTTGGATTCAACGCAAACTCCAGTGCCTCGCCGTCAATCACCAAGGCGATCTCAGGCTTGATATCCATCCCTTTGTTCTTCTCCAGGTACTCGCGGGTCACCGCACTGAGCCGGGCGCGAATGGCGTCCTCCGTCGGACACGACGTGCAGTTGATGATGACCTGCTGGATCGAGTTGTCGAGCAACGAGCACGCGTACGCAATGTTGATAGCTGTTTCTTCCTTGTCTCCCGTGAGCATCCACACTTTGATGCCGGCCGCCGTGAGGTGCTCCAGACACTTGGGCACGCCGTCTTGGAGCTTGTCCTCGATCGCCGTCGCGCCAATGAGCTCCAAGTTTTCTTCAATCTCCTCCATGAGGTCATCGATGGCGTTCGGCTTGCCGTCCTTGCGCTTGTCAATTTCGCCCACGTTGCCTTGCGCTTCATCGAACCGGATCTTCCACTTCTGGAACCACTTCTCGTCAAGACGCTTGACCGCCAACGCCAATGTACGCAGACCGTCGTCAGCGTACTGCTCCATGTGGTCGCGCGTCACTTTCTTGAGCGTTTCTTGAGACGGGTCGTCCTTGAGCCGCTGGTAGATCATCATATCAGCGCCCTTTGAGTAGAGCAGTAGTTCTCCAGACGGGCGACGCACGACCACTGACATACGTTTCCGTGTGCTGTTGAACTCGAGCACCTCGAGAACGTCAAACACTTGACGTTCGCCAAACACGCTGATCGTCGCACGGCCGACGCTGCGGCTCTCAAATTGGTACCCAGCAAACGCCGCACCCGCCACAAGCGCCTGCTCATCGGGCGACGACGCCGACAGTCGAATCTCGCCGCTTTCCAGCTGCTCGGGGATGACCGTGTGACACACGGCAAGGTGCTCAAAGAACTGGAGAATCTTCTGCTTCTGACTCTCACCCTTGCCACCTTTCATAGCGTCGAAGAAGCTTGGGTCTACAAAGTTTACAAACGGCATGCGTTTAATGTTGCCTGCTAGCTTGGGCTCTGCAGGGATCGCTTTGCCCGCTCGCTTCAGGGCCGCCCTGCCAATCTCCGTGAGTCCCGAGCCGTACGAGACGCCATTGATCGAGCACTTGCGGAACTCCATGACGTTGCACGTGAGCGTGCCGGTCTTGTCGCTAAAGACGTACGAGATCTGGCCGAGCTCTTCGTTCAGCTCCATCGTGCGCACGATCGCGGGCGTGTCGGTCTCTTCGTGGTACATGTGCTTGTCCCAGGCCATGAACCGCGCCTGCAGAAACTTGACGCTGGTCATCGACACGTAGAGCGAGATCGGGATGACCTGGTAAAGCAGCAGAAAGTAGTAGAACAGCATGCGGATGAACTCTTGGAACCGCGGCTTGTTAGCGTCGTCGGTCTGGATGTACCATGTGTTCTTGACGATCTCGCGCTGCCAAGTGATGTAGCAGGTCGCGGCGATCGCGCAGATCGTAAAGAGCATGAGACACAGCACACCAATCATCTTGTTGATGCGCAGCATGACGTCGCTCCACTTGGAAGGCGCTGCACTTGAGCTCTGCATGATCTTCGAGTCTGGGCCTGTGTTGAGGACGAGCCCGTAGACCCAGTCCGTGTTGCGCAGGTTGCAGCCGCGCAGCAGTACGTTCTTGACTGAGAGCGGCATGACCTCGACGCCGCAGCCTTCGCCGACCGTGACTTCGACCTTGCCAGCAAACTTGTTGATGTACGGGTTGGGCTGTTCGCACTTGACGACGCCACGGAGCATCATGAGCTCCTGCGGGTTCACGAGCGCACTCATGGTCGCAGGGATCGCCTGGCGGAGCTTGAGGTTGGTTTCACCATCGAGTGACTTGGTCTCGACGTAGCAAATGCCGCTGGCGGCCTCGCCCATGGGTTCCGACACGGCCAAGATCAAGACGTCGGCCGGGATCACTTCGCGGTTGCGGATCTGGAGAAACTCGCCGACCTTGATGTCGGACCAGAGCTTGTCGGTGATGACGCCGTTGCGGATGACGTGGCACACGGCCGAGTTGGCTTCGTGGTCCGACTGGTGGCGGCGGCGGTCCTCCATGATCGCAAAGCACGCGTCAATGGAAATGACGAAGAATAACACGGGCGCGTTGGTCGGGTACCCGTACGTGTTGGAAATGTCCTTGATGGTCTGGAGAATACAGACCATGAGGAAGAAGAAGTTGGCCACCTTGGTGAAGCTCTCGTAGAGAAATTTGAACGGGAACGTGAGCACCGTGTACTTGGACGTCACGACCACGTTCGTGCACTTGTCAAAGACGGCATTCCCCGGCGGATAGTTGAAATACACTTCGCGGAGCTCCTGCTTGGCCTCGTCAAAGACGCCGCCCGGCGCCGGTCCGCCGCTGCTGCTGCCTGCGGGGGTGTGCGGGCCTCGGCTGTTGCCGCGCCGCTGGGTGCTCTTGACCGACTTCTTGCGTGCGCGCTCCTCCAACATGTCGACCGACGAGTGGCCGGGCGTGTCCATCTCGGCGTAGAGATCGCCGCTGCTCTCCTTCTTGAGGAGCCGCGTCTTGGCGTTCGTGTTGCGCGGACTGCTGGCGTTCTGCGCGCGCACGACGTCCTCGTCTTCGACGCGTTGGCCGCCAAAGAGCCGCGTGGGCAGGCGCCGCGGACTCCGCGTCGGCGACGACGATGACATTCACGACCTGTCGCTTCCCTTCCCTGTCCCCGCTGGGTGAATGGACGCCTGGGAGAGTCGAGCAGAAGATGGAGACGATAGAGATGCTTCTGAACTTGGCTTCCTTCCCCCCTTGTTCTCTCGCACTGGATGTCTCCTCTTCGAACGATACTAAGCTGTTGGCACGCCAACACAAGCCAACAACCAACGCCAACAACAGTCAAGGCCAAGATGGCCGTTTCTTGGGCCCAACAGTGAAAATAGACTGACCGTGTCAGTCAGGAATAGACAGACAAGCCACAAAACCTGCACCGCCTTCCCCTAATCACTCTCGGAACATGGACCGACTTGGAGTTCCGGAAACCTATTCGCTGCATGTGATTGGATTGAGTGGCGAATTGCCATCGAAATCAGCATTTGGAGGTTCTTAACAAGTCACAACGCGGCGAAAATAGAGTTTAGGAGTGGGTTAGGTCTATGACTAGCTCCAAATTAGTCTGCACGGTATGCTTTCACGTTACAAGGTCGGAAAATATCAACTATCCAGAATACGGTATGTTCGCCCTAGCGACCATCATTCTGAACCTGGAGGGCGTAAAGAACCCAGAGATCAGAAATGAGCGCAACGACGGCGTGGGAGCAATGGGGCGGCAAGCGCCCGCAGGGAGGTGCGCTGAACGGCGCACAGGACGCGTTCAACAGCCTCCTCCGCGCGTCGCCGCTCTCTTCCACGGCATCCACGGCAGGCACAGACAGTGAGAATGGGAGCTCTCCGTTCTCGCTCAAGAACATGTGGGACTCGGCCCAGAACCTTGCGCAGGGAGCGACGGCGTCAAGTGCACCTGGTGATGATGCTGACGCGCTCGAAAGCGGTGAAGCAGGGGTGTCCGATGAACCCGACGCTCCGCTCTTCCCGCTGTGGCGACGGAAGGCCGCGCCCAAGAACAACTCGATGCTCCCGACAATGGGCTGGTATAGATTCCTTTCGTCGTTTTGATGCGACTCCCAGATGCACGGATAATTCACGCACCCCTCACTGCCCACAGGAATACGCGGTTCAAGTACTTTGTCGGACTCGCTCTGATGGCGCTCCTGTTCTTTGGCATGTCGACGATCTTCCTCCCACTCGTACGTTTCACTAGACTTCAATCGGCTGCCATTCTCCTCCTGACGTGTGTGGGTCTTGTAGATCATGATCCGCCCTTCCAAATTCGCGCTCAGCTTTACCTTTGGGAGCATGTGTGCGATGGGCGCGTTCGCCATGCTCAAAGGCCCCGCCGCATACGCAAAAGACCTAATGCAGCCCAAGTCGCTCGTCCTCACAACCGTGTACTTTCTCACGCTCGGTACGCCAGTCTCAGTGTATCCACCCATTGGGATCTCTAGCTCATGGACGAATGCGTATTCTAGGATCGACATTATACAGCTGCCTCGTGCTCGGCAGCTACGTGCTCGTTGTCATCAGCTCGGTTTGCCAGGTACAGTACCGTTGGATTTCTCCTCGACGGAGATCGTTCAACGCATGCGCAACTGACCAGTTCGCCTGCACCGAGTAGCTTGTCACATTGGGTGTCTTCGCACTGTCAGCATTCCCTGGAGGAAACGCAAGCTTGAAAGGTATGGTGATATCAATGGGTCGTCCACTGGATTCGAGAACTGATCAGGATATGCACGCAGCGTTTGGTGCGCTCTTCATGAAAGCGGCGCGCCAAATGATCCAGGCGTTCATCCGCTTGCTCCGGTAAAGTCTGTAAAGTGCGGGTTTGAGTGGCAAGAATGGATCTTTTTACATTACACGAGTCCTGCGTGATCATCGAGTGCTTCCCCCCTACTTGGGCGTCTCGTTTCTCTTTGTCTTGTCGTCCATGTCGCTCCAGGCCTACACAGACAGACCTCATGAGCAGTCGACGTCCTACTCGGCATTCACTTGATTGGCCACGCACAAACTTGTCGTGCTGCGCCGAGAACGGATCCGTCACGGGCATGTTGGCGTCGAGCCACTTGATGCCGCCGATGAGCACGAGACACAGCACGCCGTAGCCAGCACTGCAGTGCACGAGTCTGATTAGCAGCAGCACGATCAGTGGGCGGCACGGAGCGCCTACCTCTGGGCGTTCGACAGGTTGCGGAACGGCAAGAACATTGTGCTTTGAGGTCGTAATATTGACGGGGAAATTACCGCGTTTGAGTGACATGTGTGCGCCTAACAGTTACGAGTTACTCGTTACGAACTACCTGAACGCTCCAAAAATGGCTTCATCCTCAATGACCCGCGCCGCGGCGTCGCTGCCGAGGCGCGAGTTGTTCTGTTGCTACTACTACTGATAATAGCAGAGTCTATGGATGGGTTGCTGAGCCGCAGTCGCCGTCGCAAGAGCGATGTCGTGCCGCTGGAGACCGTGGCCGATGAGGAACAACCGCTCGCGCCGGTCGCGGGCCACCGCATGGCGCGCGTCAAGCCTGTGAACTGGTCGCACCACAACAGCATCCGAGAGGACGCCGAGCTGTCTTCTCCCCCTTCAGTGAACACTGAGAGTAGCGACAGGGGAGCCACCGTCAAGTTCCCGCCGGTCCAATCGACCACGCGTCTGAACCGCTTTGCGCAGTCGATCATCTCGATGAACAGGCAGCAGCAAAGGCACTCCAGTGACAGTCGCCTCGACGATCCTGCCGATGGAGGACAAGAGGAAGGCGAACAGCGGGCGGACAACCAGAAAGACGACTCGGTACCACCAGCATACGATCCGTGGAGCCACGTGCTGGGCAAGGTCATGCGCAAAACGTCCTTCCGTGCGAGTGGAGGAAGTGGCGGCTCCAAGCGCATGTCGCTCACCGACATGATCAAGCGCCGAGAGGTCAAAGACCTCGTCAAGCAGGCCATCGTGACGCACCACTGGTCCGAGAAAGCGGCTGCCGGACGCCATTCGCATGGCGCGTCGGCGTCTCCTCCACGGTCGAGCGTCATGGATCACTGGATGAAGACGGCAGTGCTGCGCCACTCGACGGTGGCCGCGCCTGGCGAGGACGACGACGCGGGAGACGACGACGCAGAAGACGCCGGCGGCATCAAGTCGGGCTTTGACGTGCGGGACACGCTTCTGGGGTCCATGTACGGACGCACGCTTCTCCTGGAAGAGTCGTGTCGCCGGGCGTTTGCGCTGGCCGGCGAGAACCGGTCGCAGATGGATCTGCAGGCACTCAAGGCCTGGTTCCAAATGACCAAGCTCAAGATCTCGACCGACTTCGACCGGCTCCAGCCGGCCGAGCTCGACTTGCTCTGCCGCCGCATGACGCTCGTGCACTTGTCCACAAACGACGTTCTGTTTCGCCAGGGCGACGAGGGCGACGCGCTCTACATTCTCTTCGCCGGCAGCGTCGATGTCCGGGTCGCACAGCGGCTGCTGGGCGAGAAGCTCGAAGTGACCGTGTGTGAACTGAGCAAGGGCGACTACTTTGGTGAGCGCGCGCTGCTCCACGACGAGCCGCGCGCCGCGACCATCGTGGCCAAGACGCCGTGCGAGCTCGTGCGCATCACGCGCAGCGACTACGACCTCATGCTCAAGCAGGACCAACAGGAGTTCTTCTCGCGCATGCAGATCGCCGGGTCCGTCGCCCAGGCGCAGCACAAGCCCAGCGCGGACGCGGCGACGGCCGTGAAGCCGTCGCTGCTGCTGCCGCGGTCGCGGTCCACGCTGCACGCGCAGACGCAGCTCGAGTACATTTCCGTCCTGGTCAAGCAGAAGCACGTGCGCACCAAGGCCGACGTCGACATGCTCAGCGAGTACCTCCAGACGCTCAAGTTCTTCCGCGGGCTGCCGCGTACGTTCGTCCGCGAGTTGTGCACGGTCGTCGACTTTCTCACGCTGCCCGCGAACGCCTATGTGTTTCAAGAGGGCGAGGTCGGCGACCTCTTCTACATCATTTTCAGCGGCTCGGTCGACGTCATCGTGAGCTCCAAGGACCGGCGCGGCCACACGCAGCAGACCAAGCTCATCAACCTCACGGAAGGGTCCCACTTTGGCGAGCTCGCGCTCATGAAGGGCCACGGTATCCGCAGCGCGACCGTGCTGACGCGGGAAGAGACCAAGTTCCTCGTGATCTGCGAAAAGGACTACAACGCCACGCTGCGGCGCATGCAAAAGGAAGATCTCGTCAAGCGCGTGGGCGCGCTCGACCGCATCCCGATGTTCCAGACGCCCGAGTGGACTGGCGACCTGCTCAAGGAAATGTCGTACGTGCTGTCCGACCACAAGCTCGCGCCGGGGGCCGTGCTGTTTCGCCAGGGCGAGAAGGCCCAGCAGGTCTACTTTGTCGTCCGCGGCGAGCTCGTCGTGACCAAGGAGATCGTCGAGCCCGTCTCGACAAAGACCCACGTCGTGGTCGTTGAGCGCGTCGGACGGGACCGTGTTGTCGGCGACGATGCGTACGTTGGCCACCGGAAACTTGTCTGTCTCCCCAGTAGTGACTGATGCTGTACCTTGTACTGTTCACCACTGTAGCGCGGCGGGAGCGAACTTCAACGAGGTCATCTACCGCGAAGTCACAGTCACGGCGAGCACGCCTGTGGAGCTGCTCGTGCTCTCCAAGTACGACGTGTTCCACCGGCTCTCGCGTTCGGCGCGAGAGACACTGCGGGCGGCCGCGCAGTGCCACGTGGAGAGCGTCGTGTACTTGGACCGCTTTTACAAGACGACCAAGTGGGACGCGTACAAGCAGAGACTGCTCAGCGAGCATGTGAACCACGACCGTATGCGCAAGCTGCTGCCTCATGTGGACGCCAAGCCCACCAAGGCGACGGCGACACCACGGACACCCAGAGCTGCTACCGGCAGGAAGGAATCGCAAGAGGCTGACACGCCGTTGAGGCTGAGAACGCCATCCACGGTGGTGGCGGTCGCCGCTCCTCCCAGCGACTCGTCGTTGCATGCCGCCACGACGAAGGAGCTCGTGGACGCCAACGAATTTCTGCTGCTCGACCCCGTGGCCGTGGCCACGGCCAAGTGTTTCCCGCCGACACAACGGACGCTCACGCAGCACGTGCATGCGTTCAACGGCGACGCGCCGCCACGGCCCCGCTCTAGGGAGCGGCAGCGGAGACGCGCCGTGACGGCCGAGCGGCGCCGCCACGTGCACATACTGAACGAAGGGAATCCGCTCGCGTACTTTGACTTGGACACAGTGCAGGCCCAGCAGCGGCAGCAGCAGGTCCAGGTACGAGGCCGCGCGGCGAGTTCTCGGCGGCTGCTGCTGCGCGCACGTGCACCTGGTGCTGGCGTCACGACGCCGCCGGGCTCGCCCAGTGGGAAAGGCAGCGGTGGGGAGAACAGCGCGTTGACCACGGCGGACACCAGTGCGCGGCACACCATGAACCAGTTCTTCCAAGACAATTTCATCTTCTCTCAGCCCAAGAAGCCCGTCGAAAGGCAGCGGCGAACACGGCAGAAGGACCGCGGATATCGATCTCCGCCGGACGATCTGGACTCTGACCGGCACAAGCGAAAGAATACGAACAAGACGGCAGTGGTGCCGCCCGCAGCCGGCGAGATTGAGGCCGCGCGACAGGCTGCCGAGCAGCTCTGCGTGGGCGATATGGTGGTCTTCGACATTAAGCGACAGGACCCGCGTGGCGAACCTGCGGTGACGCCGAGAAATTCCCCGGCCTTCCGCATTGCGCGCTGCTGCGAGTCGCTCGAGGCGGCCTCGCTATTGTCTCCATTAAGCCAAGGTGATGGCGATGCGTCGTTGGCACAATACGTGCTACCCAAGCGGAAGTTTGCGCTGCTGCCACGCGCCGCGCGGCCACACGTAACGGAAGAGGCGCAGCAGCGCGCCGTGGCCGGTCGCTTCCTGCGCACGCCATCGGCGTCGACCGCAGTAGTACATCCAATCGATCCCGTGGCTGTTTTTGCCTCGTTCCAAAAGCTCTCGAGACCACCAAGCGACCAGCGCGATCCGGCTGCAACGCCTCGTGGGAATACGAACGCCACCGCCACTGCTGCGGCTGCTGCTGACCGACCAACGCGCCGCCCGTTCGCGTTCAAACTGTTCGCGTGCGTGAGCATTGTGCTCTCCAAGGGCGAGCTCGAGGCGGCGTTCTGTGACGAGCCGTTTCTCTGCGTTCACGCACTGTACCCGACCGAGGCCGAGGCCATGGAGAGCGCACTGCTCATGCCGCCGCAGCCGCTGAAGAACGCACTGCTCTGCATTCTGCCCGTCGGCGAGTGGCTCCACGTTGACGACGCCTACGACTGGTGCGTCCAAAACGAAACGGACCGACGCGGCAACTACCCGCCGCCGGCGGCACTGGCGACGACGCCAACGCAAACAAAGGCACGCCTGTCGATCTGCGAGCTCCCAGTGGCGAGCGACGACGACTCGCCCGAGCCGTCGCGCGCCGAGTGGGAGCTCGAGAAAGAGAAAGCGCGTCAGCTCCACAAGTTCATCTGCACGCGCATGGGGCTCAGCAGCAAGCCAAGCCATGACAAAGCCCGACAGCGTCGAGGCGGTGGCGACGACGTTGTGTCGGCCACGGGCGGCTTCACGCTCGAGGACAAGCTCGCGACGCTACAGGAGTATTTGGACTCTACCTCGCACACGCCACTGGGCGGCAAGCACGCCGCTCCTCCCGCGCACGTGTCGATCCTGGGCAAGTACCGACAGATGAAACGCTTTGGCTCGATCATGCGTTCTCGAATCAGCGCCGCGAGTCCTCCTCTCTCGGCCGCCAGCGGAGCCAGTGGATCTACAGGACTGACAGGCGTTGTGCCCGGCGGTGGGTGACGTCAATCTCTCAGTGTTTGTACGTGGAAGTGGCGGCACCACAGAACGACTGACATTGAGTTCCAGTGGAAGTGTTCGGCCACTTGGTCAGTATTTTACGGCTTGCGATCGAGTTGATTATGGGCCGTCGAGTATCGAAGAACGTAGTCATGCAGTTTGCGTTGAGACGACGTGCGTCCACTACAGTGTGTGACGGCTCTTTCCGAGACCACACGCCTCGCGCGTTTTCGAGCAGTGCTGCGCCCCACTGGCGGAATTCGGTGGGTGGGCGTTCCTCCAGCTGGAGGACTCGCTTCTCGCCCACATCGAGGAGCTCCCGGGCTTGGCTCATCCGTCCGACCGTAATCAGCAGTTGGGCGGTGCCGGCAACGAAACCGATGAAAACGTCATGCATCTGGCACATGTGGCGTAGTTTCTCCACGCTTGTGGCGCCCACCGCCAGTGGGAGAACGGCGGCTTTTGTGTGCGCTGAGCGGTCCAACTTGTTCACCAAGCGGATGGCGTCGTACGCGCTCGTCGCAAACTGGAGCCGCAGGTCTCGCGGCGTCGCGTTGAGGCGATCCGGGTGTCGCGTGTAGCCGACAAGCTCTTGGATATGGCTACAGCGGAAGCCGCCGCAGCTTCTTGCTCATCAGTGGGCGGATCGGCGGCATGCTTCAACGTTGCGAATGCATCCGCCAGCACCACTTTCGACTGCTCAAACGACGCGAACACTCTGTCAAGGTCCCCAATGACCCCTGCCGGGAGCATCGGCGAGCCAACATGAAGATCATGAAGCAGGCTTGTCGTTGTCTCTGTCTCGCTCCATGCAGGTTGCGTATGGACATGGCCAGTCAACGCCCGACCGTTGGCTTCCACTGAACTGAGTTCGACCGCCTTGTTCCGGTTCTTTTTCTGGTTCTCTTGCTCTTCTTCTTGGCGCTTCCTCCTCGAGAACTGGCAGCCACCGATGGCGGCAACGGCGTTTGGCGGTTTGCGGAAGAGCTCGCAGTGGTGGCGCTCCGGCCGCCAACAGCAAATTCCTGATCGCGCTGTCTCGCCACCGAGCGCCACACGCTTTCTGCGTTCTGCTCGCGCATATGTCGGAACAGTCCGTCACGATTTTGCTGGTGCGAGGCGCCGTGCATACGTTCCTTTTTCACCGTTTGCTCAAGTATCTCGCGCTTCCATTCGTGATCGTTTGTGAGATCGCTCAGGCGCTTCCCGTCTCTCGTTCGTCCACGAACGTCGGCGCCCAGAGTAACCAGCATGCGGTACAGAGTGCGGTGCCCGTTTCTCACAGCCAAGTGCACGAGACACTCTCTCGTGTACGTTGGTGTGTTGAGGTCTCGCATATTGTCGGCCTCAAGTAACAACAAGACAATTTCCATGTGACCCGCGGCCGCTGCACTGTGGACGGCCAATTGGTTGATTCTCGCACTCGGCGTGCTGGAGAGTCCACGGTCCGAGCGGAAGTGGCCCGCCGGCTGCCAATAGAGACCGCCCATCTGAATGAGCCAGTCCACGAGCCCCAGATCGAATCCCGGTCCGGCGGCCACAAGATGCAGGATCATCGCCAACTCGCTCGTGACAGAGAACATTAGTTAGAGCTCTGGGTCATCTCGGATCTTCTTCTTCAAGTTGCGGGTGTCTGCCTCAGTTAACGGCCCTGGTGTATCCTCCAACAGACCCATGAGCTCACAGAAGTGCTCTTCGCGAGATGGATTCGTGACATTGGACTTGAAATCGCGCGACCCAAATTCATGAGAGAAGCCATCTGTGTACGTCCGAAGCAGAAAATACGATGCCTCGATGGCTGCGATACGTTCAGGTTCTGGACTGAAGCGTCGGCGAATAATGCTCGCTGCACGTTGGCAATATTGCGCAATGCTGTCGTCAGAGACACGCGCCAGCCGCACCGAGTCCATTCGCAGCAATCGAGAGGGATCCGCACTGCCGTCGGTATTCAAGCAATCGAGAAACGGCATCAGCGGCACCATAACTGCGTCTTCCAGTGCTCGATTTACCATATACTGACGCGACACGCCCGGCTCTCGGCCAGCAAGGCATTCGTCATGGTACCAGCGGCGTCCGAGTCCATCACAGAGTGACTCAAAGAGGTCAGCTAGGTCATCGTTGAGCTTGAGCAGATCCTGTGAGAGCACTCGCGATCCGAGTGTCGTTGGCGCACTGATTAGCGACTCGCAGCAGTTGATCCTTCACCGAGAGCGATTCATGGGCCGGAGCGAGCGACAAAAGGTCCTGGTTCACGACAAGCCGATAGGTGGACGACAAATCGGATAGATGATAGCAGTCACGGACCCGGATGGCCATTTGTCGAGCGGGTTGGGGCGACCCACGGAAGAGCGCATCCACGCCTGCTGCCGTCATGTGCGAGCTCAGCAAATATGTATGACAATAGGATCCGTGGATAGCAGCGGATCGGGACGGCGTGAACACGACCTCCCCGTAAATGAAGTAGCTCCTCGATGAACGGGATCGTCTCAAGCAGCCCACGGTCGACGAGGGCGTAATAGAGGTGCAAGAAGGCTCGCAACCGTGACGTCACGAGGACCGACTCACCACCTAGGTGCAGGAACCGGATGTGGTCGTGGAGCACCATGTATCCTGTCAAGATCGGGTTGGACTGCAACAGCCGCCGGCCCACGTGGCCCTGGCTGACCACGGCACGTCGAAACTTCACCTCGGAAAGCATGGCTTTCATAACGGTATCGATTTCACGATCCGCCTTGAGTACGTGGCCCTTTCCCAATGACGCTTGCAGACGGCGCTCGATCTCCCGCGTGTGGGCACCAGCCAAACTCGCAGGGCGCTTGAGTGTACCTGCTCCTTGCAGCGCAGCGACAGATTTCACCCAACAAATACACACAAACACCAGCGGTACGCCGACTGTCTTGGTCACAAAGTACTCGTCCATTAATTTGAGGAAACCGTCGGGAAGCGAGTCATCCTTTAAGGCCTCCCCACGCTGGCGTTGTCCGAGCCGAAGATTGTACAACAGGGGCAACTGCTACATGAAGAATGGCGACACTGTGGACACGTCGGGCAGCATATAGTGCGGCGTAAACTCTTCGTCGTAATTGGCCCCAAAATGTCCGTCGCGGAGAATCACGGTTTGCGTTGGATCGCTTGGAATAGCCGACGTGAACGTCGCCAGGGCCGAAAGTCCCCACGTGTAGTCGACCAAGAAAAAGCCCGGGATATGGAACGACTCCTGCTCATGGATCTTCCTGGCGAGTGTGTCCGCCATCTTGTACGTGAGTTTCTTCGACATGCGGTGCCAGAGAAGAGTGAGAATATCCTCAGCCGTTCGAATCGATGGGTATCGGAGCTGAAGCGCTGCCATGCGCGATTGCGTCAACAGCGTTGCCGCACAGACGACCGCCGTCGCATCCAGGATCGTCCGCTTCTCGCACTTGACGTCCGCGTAGGTGTCGTATACTTGGTCAGCCATGTCTTCCAACTCCATGAGGAAGCAGATCAATTCCATCTCGAGATCTTCTTGGAAGGCCTCGGTGTACAGCTTCTTGCGATCGGCGTCGGACACAGCACGGCGCATCGTGGCCGCGGACCCGACGCTGGTGTCCGGAGCATCTTTACTTCCTCAATACTCGCTTGGTCCTCGTCAAAGTAGTCGTCGGGAAGTCGCAGTACGTCGTAGTAGTTGGTAAACTGCACTGTGTCGACCACCGTATCCCGATTTTCTTCGTCATCTCCTCCAACCCTCGTTAGCGTTTGCTTTGTCTTCTTCTTGGTCTTTGCTCTTTCGATCTGGTCGCTTCCGAGGCTTTGGAATCGACAGCAACGCGTTGCAGCGTCGCGCACCACGTCTTCAACCGCGTGAGGAAAAATGCGCGTGCGCGTCGTCGGCCGCGCCTGCTGAGGCGAAGAACTGTGTGACACGCTCACGCAGCGCGAATGCGGCCTGGCACGCGGCTAGTGCGCGCGGCAGCTGGTGGAGTAGCGCCGGTGAGAGCTGCGCCGTTGGCGCACGAGCGATGCCGTCGACGACGCCGTGCAAGCGTCATGCCACGCGACGACGCCGCATGGACAGCGGTAGTGGAAACGTCTCCACATCCATGGGCGTGTGCGCGCAAGAGATAGTCCAGGAAGAACTGCGTGGCGCGCTTGTACTTGGAGTAGACGCCGCTGGGCGGAGCGGCCACCGAGGTGATCGCCGTGTGTGTTTCTTCTTCCTGCCGTTGGATCTTTGAACTCCAGATTGGAGCAAAATACGCAATACCAGTAGACAGTAGACTAACAATCCTCCGCCACTACGCAAAACATACTGATATGAACGAAACCCAAACTATTCAAGTGGTCCACGTCACAAAAACTTCTCAACCATCATTCTGTCCCTGCAACCCCAAAAAACAGGAAAGAAATCTGCGAACGCCAGGGGAAAACCAGGGGCAACCTGCACGCACCCGGGGCGGTGCTGCGCTGCTGCTGCTAAGGCCTCTGGTAGTGTTGTCTACGACACGCGCGCACGATCATAGCACGCACGGCAAAACAAAAAGCGGAGGAGAGGAGGAAGAGGCAAGCAGCAGAAAAGGGCCGGATGAAGGATAGGACGGAAGGCCGAGGAGAAGGAGAAAGAGAGTGTGCTTGGTGCTGCGGGCGCGTGTGTCGTGTGCTTTCTACGG
>JAADWA010000358.1:0-29356 GCA_023335935.1 Pythium phragmiticola | reverse complement strand
TGCGGCGGCGCTTCTGCTCGTGATACCCAACGGCGGCGGCGTTGCGGGCACCCCTCATGCTGCAGAGACAGACGCTCGCCGCACTTCAACAAGAGAGCTCTGCAACTGGAAGAGGTACCATCACCGAGGTACAATCTACCACCACTCCGGTACCGATCGAACTCCGAGGCTTCTCCATTCCCCCCCTCAAGTTGAGGAGCCTCACGGACGCGGCACGGACTCAGCACAGGACACCCAATTCGCCGCGATGGAGCGGGTTTCCCTCGCCAAGGCCACGGCACTGTGCTGCTACGATTGCTAGGAGGTGGGCCACCAAATGCCGCCTCTTTCGAGGCTGCTGCGGAGTCTAACCTCGGTGCTGTCGCCGCCGCTCCACACACCGCCGACCGTCGAGCAGCTCTGGGTCGCTGGATCTCGCTGTCGCTCTTGCCACCGCCACCTCCCCCACTATGACAGCAGTGAGCGCACGTGTAGTGCCCGCGATGAGCGCTCCGTGCAGTGGGAGGAGCATCTCGCGTGACGGTTTCTGCAGCGAGTGCGACCAGTGCAGGGCCATTGGCTCGCCGTCCAGCTCGTTCAACGGGCTGCCCGACATCATGGTGCTTCCGATTTACTGACGAGACTTATCCACCACGATTGGCGAGGTCGAGATCGCGCTCGAGGAAGTGTGTGGCTTCGCGAGCACGAAGGACGCCAGCATGACGAGCACGCGGGCCGTGATCTCGAGTGCGGACGGACGCGGCGCTGGGCCAGCTCACGCTCAAGCTCAAGGAGTCAGTCGTTCTCGCTGGCCGGGCCGCGACCATGCCGTGTCGTTCCTGTTCACGCGGCGACTGGAAACTTGAGATGGGCGAGTAGAAGAGAGCTCCTAGAACGGCGCTGAAGTGCCGAGCTTCACGTTCCCCCCGAACGTCATTATTGGCCCGGCCACGACCATGTCGACGCAGAACCAGCACACTTCGTTGCGGACATCTCGCACGCAAATGCTGGTGATTCCGTAGGGCAACTGCTTCTCGGTCGAGATGGTCTAGGAGGCCGAGCGCGTGTAGCCGACTCGCTCGTGGCGCGTGAACGCGGGCGTTGACGAAGAGCGCCATGTTGAATTCCGCAGCAAGATCGAGACGGTCGAGACGATCTCTCTCGCACGCGCGACGGCGTTGCCAAGACCACGACTAAGCTGTTTTGCGTGCAGTGTCTCGCGCTCTGGTCGTGGTAGTAGTGCAGTGGGCCGGCCGCGGAGATCGCTGTTCTCGTGGACGGGTCCTCGCCGCGAACACATGCTCGCGCGACTCCACAGCACGCTGGACGGCAGCGCGATCCTCGAAGAGATGTCCGAGCACCAGCGCGTGAGCATTTTCCGCATTTGGGGCCCCAACCACTCGCTCCCGACGGACTGCAAGAGCGACGTCGTGCTCAGCGTTGACCAGATCACGCACGCGCGCAACTGGACGTGGGTGTCGCCATGGAAGATTGGCAAGAGCTATTGGTCTACCGAGTGCTACTGGAGCTACGCGACTGACTTCTCACGGCTCAAGACGATCTCGCGGTCGAGCCAGAAGCGGCTGGAGACGTCGGTCCGGCGCCGCAGGTGGATCTGCATGATGACGTACGTGCCACTGGACGGGAGAGTGTCGCCAGCAGGAGGAGACGAAGGAGCCGACGCGAGTCCCACGAGCACGGGTGGACGAGGAAGAGGAGGAGGAGGGGATGGTGGAGATGGTTCGCCGTCGGCGTGGTCGCCGACGGAGTGCTCTTGGGCAAGATGAGAAGACTGCACTGCTACCTGTGAGAGGCGCCAGTTCGACGAATCCTTCCTTTCCTACTTCTTCCCTCCCATTTTTTTGCTGCCAACGTTTCCCCTCACTCCTCAAGTTGCCTTACCCGCCCCCACTTCCTAGGCCATGTGCAACATGGACGTCCAGCCGCCGGCAACGCCCAACGAGACGCCGTACGCGCGCCTCGATGAGCATACCAACTCCATGAATCCACTACATGATGTTAAGATGGCCCCGCCATCTTTGCACCAGGCAATACATGGATGTTATGACAAACACGTCCGCGTTGACCACCAAGTCAGTTCGATGCCGATGCTGGGGCCCATGGCCGTGTCTGGTGATCAACAGGTGACGGCTCCATCCAATACCCACTGATACAGACGCGCCGAGCGTATCAATGTGACGTGGGATCGCTTTCCCTTGCAGATTCGCTGGACTCGACCGCCTCGTGAAGAGATAGATACAAGAGATGCTGCAACGGGCGTCTCCAGCACCACCGTCGATCGACACTGAGAAACAACAAATAATCAGCTCATGTGGAGATACGCAACGCATGAGCGTTCGTTTGCTGGACGTGTTTGTGGTCCAACGTACCGTGCCGTGCGCTCGTCACACAGTGCTCGTCGCGAGCTCCTCGCTGGCCCTCTTCCTCGACTTTGACGGCGGCGTTTCCATGGGCCCACAGCAGCAAGACACATTGCCGCGTCACACCAGGAGGTTGTCGACAGCATGATGCTGCTCTCGATGCCGCTGGTTGTGTACCTCTTCATGCTGGCTCAGAAGTTGATCATCCCGTGCCTATGATACAAACGGAAAGAAGTGGGAAACGATTAATCAGGTTTTCAGTTCCAGCCGTAGGGAGTTCACGAGTTCATGAGACCAACAGTTTCCGCTTCAACGGACCTTATGACGTAACGTAGTTCCGTGGTGACTTCCTTGCCGAGTACTACGTCCCCCGTCGGGCAGTGCTGAGACGCGACGAAAGCCAAGGCGAAACTCAAACCATCCCATCGCGAGTCGTAGCGAATCCACGCGACTGGATGTGTTAGCAAGCACAATCCGACTCTTTCATCTGAGCCGAAGGCGTTGAAGCACGCCACTGAAGATGCTGCCGCGGAGATCGGCGCGAGATGCTTCGACATCCACGGCGAAGACTTTAAACTGGAGGAGAGATAAACCCCCTATACCGTGATATTCACAGTCTTCTCTGAGCCACAATGTCAAAAGCTTGCCTCCATACCCGACTGTCGCAAACACCTTGCTTTGCGGAATCTCGCCCATACGTGGCTGCCGAGAATTTGGTTCGAGAGCTCTATGGGAAGTCACAGAGAAGTGGCCGTCGGCCGCGCAAACGCAAGCGAGACCAGGGCCGCCTGGTGGGGGTATTGGAGCGAACAGGCGGCGCGATCTCAAGCTGCTTCTGTTTACCAATAGTCACCAGCGGCGCGGCGCATGGGAGCAAGAGTCGCGAGCCGCAGATACGTGGAGACGTGGAGACGGAGGCGACGGATCATGGGATTGAAGAAAGAATGCCAGTACATGTTGCTCTAAAGCCACTGACGCAACTTACAGGAGAGAAAGGGCTTGAAGTGGTCCGGAGCAGACCATCATTCTTGAGTGGGGGAAGGCACCTTATAGTAGTAGTAGATGACTCTCTTTAGCCAGGATAAATCGACTAGGATACTAACATAACGCATCATGAGAACCCGCCAAAACTCAAACGTTTGAGCCCCAACAATGACCGCTCACTCGCCAACTTCCCGCAACCAAGCCAAGCCCAGACAAGCCAAGAAGAACCTTCCACTCCGTCTACTCCTCCCATATTATCTGCCCCTGGCAAGACACGATGACGACGTTCGGTCCGCCTCCAGGTAAGCCGAACAAACTTCGTAAGGGCGGAGGGCTCGTGCTTGCGCAGGGCGAGAAAGAGACGGCCGGTGTAGCATCACGCGGACAGGCTACGCATGGTGTCGAGCGAATGGCAGCTTCTTCTCTCCAGAGCCAGAGCACCTCGTTCAAAGCGAGCAAGACAGGCGAGCTTGTCGACGCTCGTGGCGCGATTAGAGACAAGGCGCGTCTCGACGAAGAGCTCGCGCTGCTTCGCGACAAGTACGCACATGAAGTGGAGATGCGCCAGCGCGACGCCAAGGTCTACCAAGCACGTATGGCGTGTAGCGAGGAGACTATCTCCCACCTGAAGAACGGTTTAGAGCTGCACACCAGTGTGTTGCAAGAGAAGCTCGCCAGTAAGGTGGCTGAAGTGAAGTTTCTCCAGCGGATGATTGCCCGATTCGAGAACGCGCACAAGACGCAGTTGGATGAAGCAGCTCAAGACGGGGAGATGAAGCCCTCTCCAGCGTTCGCCGTCGCTCCAGGCTCCACGCAAGCTTCGCATTTTGACGGCATGCCGCTGCCGACGACTCCAAGCAACTCGACGCTGGATGACAGCAAGGTGGATGCCGGCCACACGGTCGGCCACGGCGGTTTCGACAACAGCCAGCCACCTGCGCTCGAGTTGTTCTCGCGTGACCAAGATTTGCAGGCCGCGAACAACTTCACGGTTGCGTCGATGCAAGAAAGCGACGTCAGTGTCGTTTATGCCCCCGACCGCGGCGACTTGGGCAGCGCTCCACCGTCCGACGGATCATTCTCGTTCGTCCCGCTGGACGCTGAAGATTTCACCGATGGCTTTTTCTCGGACCTGTTGGGCGAGCTCGACATGGACACGCTTGAGGCGGATGAAGACATGTGATGGTCAGTGCACCGCAACCGTGGAAACGTAGACGCAGGCCCAGAGCAGTTGAGCTTTTCAGCTTTAGATAATTTAAACAGACCGCATCATTATTATTAATCCTCATCTACATATAATCGATGACACGGCGTCCTCTCATCATCGCGACGGCCGTCGATGCTGTCAGCCATTTGCCCACCACTTCTAGCTGAGGGAAAGGTGCAGTGTCAGAGACGAGAATTCGGCGATTCAATACCATAATGCAGCGTTGGGCGATGAGTTGGCTGACAAGTTGGCAACTGCATGGCTACCCAGTGCTGTTCGGTCGTGTACCTCCTCGTGTTGGTTCAGAAGGTCATGGCCCCGTGCCTGTGATACAAAAGGAAATAAGTTGGTCAGGTTTTCGATTCCAGCCGTAGGGAGTTCACGAGACCAACAGTTTCGGCTATAACGGGCCTCATGACGTACCGTAGTTCCATGCTGATTTGTTGCCGAGTATGATCTCGTCGCCGGGTAGTGCCGACACAGCTGCTGGGATCCGTGGTCTTGTCTGGTCACCAGCAGTTAATGGGGATCCATCTAGTCGCCGTCGGGTTGCGCCGAGACTTGAGAAGAGCCATGGCGAGAGTCCATAGCCATCAAATAGCGAGTCGTAGCGAATCGACGCATGTGAGCACGGTCGGACTCTCATCTGAGCCGAGCGCTTTCAAGCACGCGACTGAAGATGCTGCCGCGGCGATCGACGCTTTATGCTTTGGCATCCACGACGGATAGTTTGAACTGCAGGAGAGATAAGCCCTATGATTACACAATAAACCGTGTTATTCACAGCCTTCTCTGTGCCACTGTGTCAAACCTTGCCTTCATACCTGATTGTCGCTAAATACCGTGGTTTGGTTAATCTCGCCCATACGTGGCTGCCGAAAGATTGGTTCGAGAGCTCTATGCGAAGTCACAGAGAAGTGGCCGTCGTACTCGCACTCGGACACCTCGGACACCACGTTGTTCAGCACGATAGACCCGATGGAAACTGAGACCGTAGCCAACAAGTACGACAGATTCGTGGCCGCAATGCACGCGACTGCAAGCCGGTCATGTGTCGTCACCAGCCGTTAATGGGGGATCCTCAGAGTACTGAGTGATACAGAGACACTGAGCGTATCAATGTGACGTGCAGTCGCTTTTCCTTGCGGGTTTACGGGTTTGCGGGTTTGCTGGACTCGCCCGTCTCGTGAAAAGACACAAGAGATGCTGCAACGAGAATCTCCTGCACCACCGTCGATCGGCACTAAATAACAATAAAGATCAGCTCATGTGGAGAAACGCAGCGCATGAGCGTCCGTTTGATGGACGCGAAGACCATTCGCGGCCGAACGTACTGTGTCGTGCGCTTGCCACACAGTGATCATCGCGAGATCCTCGCTGGCCCTCTTTCTCTTAACGGCGACGTCTACATGGTCGACGGCGGCAAGAACACATTGCTGGTCACTCCAAGAGTCTGTCGACAGCCGGGTGCTGCTCTCGATGCCGCTGGTCGTGTGCCTCTTCGTGTTGGCTCAGAAGGTTCATTATCCCGTGCCTGTGATACAATACAAAGGGAAAGAAGTGTGAAACGATGGCTGTGTCAGGTTTCGATTCCACCAACACGACGGACCTCATAACGTACCGTAGCACCGCGAGTTTCTTGCCGAGTATAACGTCCCCGTCGGGTAGCGGCGAGACATAGACTCAGAGGCGAACGGCGGCAGTCCGTGCGCGCGTGGGTGGGGAGGCGACCGTGAGATTGACGATAGGTTCGCCAACTTGGCAAGTGAACCAAGTGTCAGTAACGCAAATTGCCCCGTTTGAGTGCCTCAAGTCATACTGACTATTTCCTTGCTTGAGTAACACCGCACACACTCTCGATCTCCATTTCACCCACTTCTGGTATTTTGCGAACGAATTTCAGGAGCAGCTCAGTTTGCATCTTGCTTTGGCGAGTGCAGGCTCAACCAGTGGCGGTTCGCGGAGTGCTTAGCTTAACGGCGGCGCTCCCTGGATCGTTGCGATTCCTTGGTCGCCACCCAAAGACCCAATGTTTTGTGGGTCTTCATGCCAGGAGCGTGGAGTGCTTAGCTTGACGGCGGCGCTCTCTGCTATTGGGGTGGCTCCTCGGCCACCAGGTCTCTGTGGCGTGTTCGTAGAGCGGTTAGTTTAACGGCGTTGCTCTCTGGGCATGCGGCGACCCTACCGGCCACCCGAAAACACAAAAAAGCTCTCCTCTTGGGGAGCTTTCACCACACTATTGCCTGTTTGCTGTTGCGCAGAAAATACACCAATTCCTCTCACGAATACGTTCTATTCGATGCATTTGCTTGAGTTGTATTGCGACTTGTTGTGGGCCGCTATCTGTGCGTACTACAACTTCACACCCGCCCACTTCCTGAATGCCATGGAAGTTGCCACATCTTCAACAATGAGACGAGCTACTACCTGCTACTGAAAACGCTCCTTGTACGTGTATTTATTTGCACCGGGCATTGCATGACTGCACGACGAGCACGTCCGACTTGACAGCCAACTTGCTACGATGCTGGGGCTCGTGACCGTGTCTGGTGACGAAAAGTTGATGGGGATCCACCTATTACCCAGTGATATAGACACGCTGAGCGTATCATGTGACGTGCGATCGCTTTTCCTTGCAGGTTCGCTCGAATCGCCCATATACAAGTGATGCTGAGCGACCGCCTCCAGCACCACCGTTGATCGACACTGAGTATCAAAATAACATCAGCTCACGTGGAGATACGCAACGCATGCGTGTCCATTTGCTAGGCGTTTTCGTGGCCGAATGTACCGTGCCATGCGCAAGCCATCGCGAGCTCCTTCTATTTGGCCCTCTTCCTCGACTTCGACGGCAACGTCGTCATGGCCCACGGCGGCACGACACAATGCTGGTCACTTCAGGGATTTGTCGACAGCACGATGCTGCTCTTCGGTGCCAACCTCTTCACTTTGGCTCAGAACGCCATGATCCGGTGCCTATGATACAAAGGGAAACATGTGTGAAACCATTGGCCAGGTTTTCGATTCCAGCCGTAGGGATCAAGAGTTTCCACTACGACGGACCTCATGGCGTACCGTAGTACCGCGGTGATTTGCTTGCCGAGTATAACGTCCCCGTTGGGTAGTGCCGAGACGTGACGAAAGCCAAAGCGAAAGTCAAACCATCCCATCACGGGTCGTAGCGAACCGACATGGTTGGGTGTATTAGCAAGCACGGTCGGACTCTTTCTGTCTGAGCCCGAGGCTTTTATGCCACTGAAGATGCTATCGCGGTGGTCGACGCTACGTGCTTCGGCATCCACGACAACTCTATGAGAAACACAAACCCCTGTCCGTACGCAAGATACCTTGTCATTCGCTTAGGCATACAAATGAGCACGAACCCGGGATGCAAAACACCGTACTCGGGTCGGGCTTGCCCAAATGAGGTTGCCGAGAATGCGAGTTCAAGGATTATGTACCATGTCGCAGACGTGGTTGCGCTCGGACAGCTTGGCCACGTCGCTGTTCTTCATACGATGGACCGGATGGACGTTGAAACCGTGGCCAGCAAGTACGCCACGCCACGCCCGTCGGCGCCAAGCGCCAGCCAAAAAGATTCGCAAGGCCGTTGAAGCCGCGCTCGTCAAGTTAGTAACTCGGAGTTACGAGTTAAACGGAGTTACTTCTGGTGACCACTCGCCATGAACAGTGTGACGCAGGAAGCAGAAGACGCCTTGGTCGCGAGCTGCTCTTGGAGCACATTCGCGTGCAGCTTCGAATCCTTCTTCAAGTGGAAGATGGTTTGCTCACGGTGTGCCAGGCTCGCGTTGTAGACCTTGGCGTCGTGTTTGCCGCATCTCGATTTGATGCGCGTGCTTTTTGAGGAGCAGCGCAACCTTTTCTTCCTGACCGCGAGCTCAAGGAAGAAGAGATCACGAAGCCTCTCAAGAAGCACGCGCATCACGTCCAGATGCGCAGCCACAAGTCCAAGATCTAGAACGCAAGCATGACACGACGGGAGCAGACGATCTGTCATCTGAAGAAGGACATGAAGCTGCACGCAAACGTGAGCCAAGAGAAGCTCGCGAGCAAGGCGAGCGAGGTCAAGTACCTCCAGCGCACGGTCGCCCGTTTGGAGAACGGTCACAGCACCAAGATGGCGCCCGTGGCAGCTCAAGATGAAGAGATGAAGCCTGCTCAAGTGTTGGTCGGGTTGGGAAAGCTCGATTAGTCTGCGTCCCGACTGCGGGGAGTCAATGGTATCGTAGACGCCTAGGGTACAATTTAACTCTCTTGCTTTCTAATAGAAAAAAGGTTTCTTCAGAACACAGACAGTCTCCGTGTACTGACGTCATGCCGTTAACCGATAACTTCAAGCAACTAGACGCTGGCCCGGCATCCACGTGGCTGCAATCATGGTCGTACGGTACGACCATGATCTGCAGGCCGCGAGCAGCTTCGATGCAAGAAACCTACGTGCCACGGAGTCCCTCGGGATTGGCAGTGCACCGCAATCATGTAAACCTGCCACAGTCGCGGCCGCCATTGAAGCCGTCGACCTTCTGCCCATGCGCGGTGAATCAGATACAGAACTGTGGGACTGGTGCTCGCCACAGTGCTCGTCGCGATTGCCTAGTTGGCCCTATCTATTCCTTGACTTTGGTGGTGGCGTCTTCATCATGATTGGTCTGTGTTACAAGCGCATGTATTAGAAGACCTCAATTTGGGATTTTAGTTCATCTCACTTCCTGGGGTAAGATTACATAGGCTAGCAGTGCGGTCAGCTCGGGATGCTGTCTATCTAAGAGAACTGCCCATACAGCGAGCTACAATCTTCGACCATGCTCGCCAGTGGCATCGCCATCGCCATCGCCATTCCTGGGTGTCGTCACGGCCACGTACTCGACGCCGTCATCCTTGACCTCTTCGTCAGCCTCTTCTGTCGATGCAACACTGTGGTTCCGTTGCGCCTCAGACGCGTTCGTGACTTGCGCATCGGTGGCAGAAGCGCTGGCGTCCTCGGAGGCTCGCGTCGGGCACAACTTGATCTCGATAGTGTCCGACTGCTCCTCGCGCTCCTTCGCAATGAATCCACGCCAGCCGTCGAGCTTCATCGTGAGCGGCTTGGCTGCGTGTGTACGGCGGGCATGCATGCGCCGGTCGAACGCACTCATGACGTCCGACGAGAGGGACTTGTACAAGCGCATCATGATCAGCGCTGTCGCAAGGAGCGCTCCGCCGATCAGCACATAGTAAACCCGGAAGCTGCTCTGAGACGAGCTGAGCGGAACAGCGATGGCTGCCGCGATCTCGCACTGATGGACGCTCACACATCCTTTCGCGCCGCGGCACACGGGTACCGACGTTGTGTTATCTGCGCCGCACAAGCTGTTGGCGTTGTCGATGTCATCGCAGTATTGGGTCTGACCGGCGAGCAGGTACTCGACGTCGACTGTCGTGTTGATGCGCGCGGCTGAGACACACTTGCCCGTGGTGGATTCAATCGCACAGCCAGGTCGCTCGAGGCACCCGGCACAGGTCAGGGCGAGTTGGTCGCCCGTGGACTGACGGACGGGTTGGCTGCAGATATCGCTTGGATCCCATATGCTGTATACGACGTTGGCAGATCGCAGGATGCGTGCACCGTCAACATCTTGAGTGGCGCCCAGCGCCAGCAGTGCTACCGTCAGGGACAGCAGCTTCAGGTGGCCGTTGATACGGCGGACGTGCGTGGCTTGGTGGGTCATGGCGGTCGGCTGAGGCGAGCGGTCGTGCGCTGGGGGAAGGTGGGGACGGAAATGGTTGTCGGATAACGAGACGCAGCGCCACGCAGTGAGCGCAGAGAGTTCAGAGTGGTGGTGGTGGAGGCGTCTGCTGTTGGCAGCGAATTCGCAAGTGAAGTGGGCAGCTCCAGTGCCACTGGCAGCGGATCCACGCATCCACGTGGCTGTGCAAACTTCGCTTTTGCCGCTGGCCAGTCGCCTCAGCGCAGCAAACTGAGCTCCTCAGATCGAATTACCATTCGACTGTACCAAATATGCTATTACGGAGGCAAAAATTGCAGCTTCACCAGAAATTATGTCATGTGTTTACACACTATAATCCGATATCGCAGGAATGTACATAGATGTGCCTGTCGCAAAGTGGGTTTGATTGGGGTTCTTTTTCGTTGACTTCACCATACAAACGCCAAGATACTCTCCATTTTCGGGTGTTGCCCATCTCAGTACATTCATTCTGCATCTATAGCCCTATTCGCCGCGGATTCTTTTTCTCGCAAATGAACTCTTTACCCCGGAAGTTTATGTACACACTCCTCTTCTCCCCTATGCTTGCAGACTTTTGTGGACTGTTCCAGTGGCTGCGGTGGTTCAAGTGAACTCATCCAGTTTGCGCGTCTATTCCGAATGAGGTGCGGGTTCACGTGCTTCGCGTCGTAGAAGCTGCCAAGACTGGTACCGTGCCAAGAATAAGGAGCCGCTCGCTCAATGGCGGGAGCGATGGCTTCGTCGGTCTTGCAGCACTGTACGCCTAGTGCTCACCAGCGACTTGGTTGCTGGTGGCTCCTCCTCGTTGGCTTTAGCCAGCAGTGGTTTACGTAGTGGTGGAAGTGGTTGCTGCGTGGTGAAAACGAAGCGCGCGTCGTCGAGTGATTTGATCAGCTTCTGGATCTCCATGCGCATACTTCACGCTCGAGTTCTGTCTTCGCCATTTACTCTGTCCCAACCGCCACTCCCCGTGTCTACATTTTTCCTCGTGCTCTACCGAGTTCCGCTTCCAAATGGGTACAGCTTCTGCCTCTTTCTCTTCTACTGCTCGTCTGCCTCATGGAGCTTCTGCAAACGCTTGATGGCCTCGGCGATGGCGTCATCCGTCTTGCAGTACGCGAACCGCGCCCACTGGTGGCCCTCGGCCTTGTTCGCCGCGCAGAAAAACGCGCTCGTTGGGATTGCCGTCACGCCCTTGGCGATCGTGAGCCAGCGGCAAAACGCCCAGTCGGTTGACATGCCCTCGGGTTGGAAGGCCGGGGGCACGCGTACATTGGAAATGTTCGAGTAGAGAAAGATTCCACCGTGCGGCACCACGGGCTTGATGCCAACGTCCAGCAGCGCCAACGTGAGACGGTCGCGCTTCTTTTGGTACTGGTCCGCAACAAACGCGTAGAACGTTGGGAACCCTTTGTAGGGCTGCTCAGCAAGCTCCAGCATGTTGGCCACGGCCTCTTGGAGCGGCGTTGAGACGCTAAACTGGATCCAGTTGTTGGCGAGGTAGATGCCCTTGGTGAGACTGCTGGGGCCAATGGCCCAGCCCACTTTCCAGCCTGTGACTGAAAACGTCTTGCCCGCGCTGGAGACCGTGAGCGTGCGTTCCCACATGCCTTCGAGCATGGCGATCCGCTCGTGCACTTTCCCGTCAAACGTAATGTGTTCGTACACTTCGTCCGAGATCACAATCACATTCGGATGCGCGCGCACGTGCTTTGCGATAATCTCGAGCTCGGCGCGCGTAAACACTTTACCCGTCGGGTTGTGCGGGTTGTTGAGCAGCACGACGCGGGTCTTGTCCGAGAACGCACTGGCAAAGGCTGTCTCGTCGAGGTAGAACTCTGTGCCGCCGTCCGCAGACGTGCGGACATGGAGCGGCACAAAGCGACACTCGCCGCCGGCCATTTGGACTTGCGCCGTGTAAATGTCAAACGCTGGCTCCAGCACGATCACTTCGTCGCCGGGCTGCACAAAGCCGCAGAGCGCGCTGTAGATGGTCTCGGTCGCGCCAACGCCCACGGCCACTTCGTCTTCCCAGCGGATCACTCGACCAAACTCCTTTCCGTACTTCTTGGCGAGCACTTCGACGAGCTTGCGGTGGCCCTGTGGACGCGCGTACTGGTTGAAGTCGGCATCAAGCGCAGTCTTGGCGGCGTCTTTGACAAAGTCCTCGCAGCGCCAGTCCGGGAAGCCCTGCCCGAGGTTCACGGCCTGGTGCTGATTCGCGAGCGGCGTGAACTCATGCCAGACCGTTGGGCGGTCAAAGCCGTTGAGCCGCGTCGCCAGTCGATCCACCATCACCAGTCTCTCTTCGTTGTCAAATGGACTCCATGGTGACAGGTGACGATGGAGCGGAACCGCTCGCCCATTGGGCAGCTCCATTCGACTGCCGACCAGCAGCTCATCGACTCAGATCTGATACAGCCAACACTCACAAGGGTACGCAGTATCTCTCTCCACTAAAACCGGTTACGTTACGTAGCTGGTGAAAAGCAAAGTTCGAAAGGGTGGCCACCAAAGGAGCTGCTGGCGAGGACCCGACGAGATGAAGTTCCACGACTTTAAGCCGCCGCTGTGCGCCGAGATCCTCACGGAGATCGATGCGCTGGGGTTCACGCACATGACGCCCGTGCAGGCGGCGACGCTGCCGCTCTTCTTGTCCAACAAGGACGTCTGCGTCGACGCCTGCACGGGCAGCGGCAAGACGCTCGCGTTCGTGCTGCCCATTGTGCAGCTGGTCAAGACCAAGCTCGCCGACGGCTCGATCACGACGCCCAAGACCAACATCGCCAAGCTCGTGGCCATGGTTATCTCGCCCACGCGCGAGCTCGCGCGACAAATCTTTGAGTGCGCTACCGCGTTCTTTGCGCGCGCACTGCCGCAGGTCCGCTTGCTGCTCTTTGTGGGCGGCACGAGCGTGGACGAGGACCTCAAAACGATCCGCGGCGCCACGGGCATGTGCGTCGTGGTCGTGGGCACGCCCGGACGCACAGAGGATCTGCTGGGGCGGTCAGTCGGCGTCAACGTCGAGTCGCGCGAGTTTGAAATGCTCATCTTGGACGAGGCCGACACGCTCTTGGACATGGGTTTTGAGATCAGTATCAACAAGATCCTGAGTTTTTTGCCCAAGCAGCGCCGCACGGGGCTTTTCTCAGCCACGCAGACACAAGAAGTCAAGGCGCTGGCGCGCGCCGGACTGCGGAACCCGGCGACGATCTCGGTGCAGGTTGCCAACAACACGCAGATCATTCCGTCCACGCTTGACAATTACTACCGCATCGCCGAGCACGACGACCGGCTGTCGGCGCTGCACCACTTTCTCAAGCGCAAGACCACCGAGAAGCTCATTGTGTTTTTCTCCACGTGCGCAGCCGTCGACTACTTTGGCCACGTGCTGGAACTGCTGTACGCGAAGGACAAGGCGCGGTTCCCGATCGTGTCGCTCCATGGGAAAATGGCGCAGAAGAAGCGCACCAGGCACTATGACGAGTTTGTGGCCGTGGCCGCCGGCGTGCTGGTCTGCACGGACGTCGTGGCGCGCGGCATTGATCTGCCGGACGTCGACTGGATCGTCCAGTACGATCCGCCGCAAGACCCCAACTTTTTCGTGCACCGCATTGGCCGCACGGCCCGTGCGGGGCGCGCCGGCTCGGCGCTCTCATTTCTCTCGGCCAACGAAGACGCGTACGTGAACTTTCTCAAGATCCGAAAGGTGCCGTGCGAAGAGCTACCGCTGAGTGAGAGCGAGCAGGCCGAGCCCGTCGAGGACGTGCGGCCGCTCGTGAAAAAGTGGGTCCTCGAAGATCGCGATCTCCTGGAGAAGGGCACGAACGCCTTCATTGCGTTCGTGCGATCGTACAAGGAACACCAGTGCCAGTTCATTTTCCGGTTCAAGGACT
This sequence comes from Pythium phragmiticola, assembly GCA_023335935.1. Taxonomy (NCBI): domain Eukaryota; phylum Oomycota; class Peronosporomycetes; order Pythiales; family Pythiaceae; genus Pythium; species Pythium phragmiticola. Next base: position 15,159 of record JAADWA010000358.1, on the reverse strand, counting down.
TGGACCTGAGCGCCGTCGCGCGCGGCTTTGCGCTCGTCAAGTTGCCCAAGATCAACGAGCTGCGCAACATTAAGATTGCGTTTGAACCGGACGCCGGCGTCGACACGACGCTCATCAAGTACAAGGACAAGGCCCGCGAAAAGGACCGGCAGAAGAAGCTCGAGGCCATTCTGAAGGAGAAGCAGGACCGCGAAGAACGCGCGGCAAACCGCAAGCGGCCGCGGGCCGAGGACGAAAGCACGGCCGACAAGGACGCCGCCAAGAAGCAGGCCAAGCAGGCGCCGCGGCGACGAGAGAAGAAGAAGGGGCTCCACCAGCAGATCGTCGAAGAGTGGGATGAACTCGCGAACGAAGAGACCCTGTACAAGAAGCTCAAGAAGGGCAAGATCACAGAGGACGAGTACGAGAGGGCGCTGCTGGGCCACGCGAGCGACGACGACGACGACGAGGATGGCGCTAGTGGTGACGAGGACGTCGACGACGATGCCAAGCGCGAGAAGAAACGCAAGGCCGCCGAGCTGCGGCTGAAAGAACGGTTCAAGAAGAAGGAGCAGATCAAGCAGAAGACGGGCGAGCAGCGCAAGGAAGCCCAGAAGCGCGAGGAGAAGATCCGCGCCAAGAAAAAGGCCAACCACATGCGCAAGGCCCAGGTCAAGGCGAACCGAGCGATGCGTCGCTAGAACTAATGGGTACAGAATAGAAGCCGTCGTATGGATGATTGGACGGACTCATCATGGCTGAAGAAACGCTGGAAGCGACCACGCTGTGGATCCCGTGGTCGCGTTGTAGAAGTAGGCTCTCCCCGTGGACGGATCAATGAGCTGCGTGTACACTGCGCTGGCGAGGGACCGCGTGTACGCCTTCGCTTTGCGTGTGCGGTACAATCCCTGGATCCGTCTCGCTGCTGTCGCTGGTGAGATCTTCTGACGGCGAGGGAGACCGCGCAGCCGCGCCGTCGCCCAGCGTGCGGTGCTGGATGTGGCGGCGTTTGTGGCGACGAATCGACTGGCTATTTGCTCGAGAAGCTCACTCACGCAGAGCGGCTCACGGATCGAAAGCAGCGTCTTGCGGTACGTATCTACAGTACACACAACAATCAGACTTAGCGATGCAGGGTATTCGTGGAGAATCGCAAGCGTAGGTACCGTCGGTGAGCGCGAGATGCCCCATGAAGAGGCAGCAGCAGCGAGCAAGTGCAGCGTCTTCTGGAAACTTCTGCGACGCTTGCACGGCAAGATTCACAACTGGAACGACGAGCTCCATTGGAATACCGTGGACTTTTTGCTGTCGATGGTCTGCGAGAAAAGACAAGGAGGCGGTCAGGCGTCGCCCTAATACTGTAGCCACTTTTTTTCCCCAGCGTACCTTTGACAGCGACACGAGCCAGAAACTCCATGACGGTTCGAAGCATGTCGCGGTTGAAGCGGTACCCTTGCAGGAGCTCGTACAGTGCGATGACGCCGTGCTTGGTGAAGGCCGATTCGACTGTCGAAAACGTGTCGTGCACGGCGGAGTACGAGCGCGTCCGAAACGCTGGACTCTCGTTGGAGAACGGCCCCCACCCACCGGCCGTTCGCGCGCGGATGCGAAAGCGAAAGGCGAGGTCGCTTGAGAGACTGTGGACTGTGACTTGCGTGGGCAGTGGGATCTTGTCTCGCCACGCTTCATCGAAGGAGAGGACCTGGAAGTCGGAGGCCCGTCTCCACTCATCGCACGCTCGTCCGTCCCCTCGGATTTGGATATGATAGCCAAGAATCGTGGGCACTTCGATGGAGGTTGTCGGTTCAAATCCGCCAAAGTTCCCGGGCCAGGAGATCGTGATGCTCCTAGGGGTCGCCGAGACAAACCGTGGTGGCGACGGTGCGAGTTCCGGCGCGGCTGGAATGTCCCCGAGCGCGAAGTCTTCGAGCTGATCGAATCCCAGCAACTGTGGCGTGTGTGTGACGTCTTCAAACTCGGCGACCGACTCGTACTTGGTGCGTACCTGCTTCTTGTACTCCGCTTTGACCATGTCGTTGTGGCGCTTGGCGTCCTGTTCTACCGCCGCCTTCACGTACGTACAGATATCCCGCGCTCGAAATGACGGTCGTGGTGTTGCCCCACACGCATCGCTATCCAATGGCACGTGGGAAGCCGCGCCGTGGAACGCGTCATTCAGGCGATGAAGAAAGTTGCTCACGCTGTCTGCCCCACTGCGCACGGGAGCCTCTTGCTTGACGACGCAAGAGTCTAGGACGACAGTGTTGAACAGCGTTGGCGTGGCCGACAAGAGCTGCGCCTGCGTGAGTGACGGCTGCATCTTCTGTTGCACGCTGAGCTCCAACTTGACTAGCTGGTCCAAGAGATGGCTGGTAAATGCTTCGTGGATGCGGTTGACGATCGTGGGAGCCTCGTCCGCTGGCTTCTCCTTCGCTTGCTTGACCTGGCACAGCTCGAGGACCAGCAACTTGTGCTTGCACGGGATGCCTGAGTGGTGGAACCATGACATCAATCAGGGAGCTGCTGCGAATACAGTCGCGTCGTTTCATGCTAATCCCTCTCACCATGAAGCATCTTGGCAAGGTCGTTTTCGTGAAGCGCAGTGAGCAACAGCTCTTCTTCTGACGAAAGCCGCGTCTCGCTGAACAAAACGTACGACCCTTCGTTCACGCCACTCGTGACGCGCGCGCCATGAGACTAAACGCAGCCATCATCAGCAGTGAAAGGTGGTAGGGAAGACCACAAGGCGGAAGCAACGCACCGCTAAGCACATAAAAAAGGACGCGTCTGGACCGTGTTGGCTGCAGAGCTGAGTCAGCTCTTTCATGGTGTCTTGGAATTCAATGACCGACGGGTTAAGAAGGAGCTTGGAGCCGCGTCGGGAGAACCGTCCAAAGTGGCTGTCTGTGAGCGCGTGGAAAAGTTGGGTCGCGATGTCCTTGGTCTTGTCGGCTAGCGGAGGGAGGTATCGGAAGTTGGAGCAGACAACAACCAGTGCAAACACCACTCGTGATCGAGGCTGAAGCAAATCCGATGGCACGAAGGCTGGTGTATCTTTCGGATCATCAGCCTCAGCGACTGGATCTTGCTTGAGCTGAGACTGGAGGGGTTCGTTTGCTTTGTCTGGAACTCTGTAGTGGATATCAGCTTCCAGTGGCTGACCATGGGGAAGCTTATCGCCTGGATTTCCAACACTGGAAGCAGAAGCAGGCTGCGCTACTTGCTCGTCCGTGGTCGATACCCCGGATACTTGAGTCCGATATTGCTGCCGTCTCTGGAGAAACGCCAAGATCTGCTTCTTCTTCTCTTCCTTCGCGCCCTGGAGCAGCTTTGCTCCAGCCGCCGCGTCATTTTGCATCTCTCTCTTGAGCGTCTAATGGTGGGGAAGCGACTGCTCACGAGAGTCTCATGTCCCAAATCGAGCACCAGTTTCGTCTGGAGGGCTTTTATCTCGTGCACTCAAGATCAGTTCCTGAATCGGTGCGTCTTTCATATCAAAAGGCTCGATAGGCGTCACGCCAACGAGAGCACCGGGGAACTGGCTTAGAACAATGTATACACGACCAAGGAGCGCGTGGCCGTTTGCCACGGCTTTGACGTAGCTTCTGGCCTTGTTTGGATTCTCATCTCGCAGGGACTGCACGAGCTGAGGGTACAAATCTTCCTGCACACCGTTCATCCGCTTAGCAATGAGATCGGTTTCTTATGACCAGCACACCCAGACGTACCTCTTGGTGTCGGAATCGCCGCGTGAAGTCCAGCTCTTGAGCTCGAACGTACGCTTCAATGACTTCTCTTCGGATGTCTTGAGTAACGAACGTGAGCCACGCAGCATTGCTGAGTTGCGGAGACAAGTGCCTGGACGCCGCCTTTTTTTTGGTTCGCACTGGCTTGACTTCGCCTTGATTCTGGTGGCACCACGTACACATTGAGTTACCTCACTACACAGATACATAGTCCATCGCGCTGTACACGAACCTTTGCCTGCTTTTTCTCAAACTCGTCATTGGCTTGATCGACCATGGTGGTTTCGTGTTCGATCCAGAGCTTTTGCAGCAGGAGGCAGTTGCGAAGTCTCTTGGCGCGCTTCACTCTCCATAGCCGCTGGATCTTCTTGACGCGACGGACGTAGTTTCGGATGCCGCGAAACACGCGAAACGCGACGCTCTTCACCGCCACACTCTTCTGCAGCCAGTGGATCAGTACGTGGGCGGCCAGCACATGGACGCTGCGAGACTGGCGTCGTTTCCACCAGGCGCGAACGATATTGCGCAGACGCTGGGAGAGCTGTTCGTGCCGCCAGTGGCGCTGGAGACGCTCCAACCACGTTTGAGTCGCAGCGGCAAGCGTGATGGTGGGGAGGAGCATTTGCGACTCGAGCGCGAGTCGTAGCCGCACTTCCCGGAGCAATCGCATCTGCGTGCGGTGCTCGGTCGTCGTCTCGTGGATGTGTCGCTCCCGGTTCTCATCTTCTTGTGCCTTGCGTACACGTGTGGCCTCGACACGCTCATCGTGGACTTGCACCCACAGCCGGTGGCGTTCTTCAAGCAGCTACAGTTCGTATAGCACACATCAGCTGTGCCTTGGTGGCTCTCATTCTATAAACTGTAATAAAAGGAGACATACCGTTCTGTTCCATGCCGCTTCCATGTTAAAGCCGACTGGCGACGCGTGGTTCCGCATCAGTCCTGCCCGGTACTCCATTTGCATTTGCTGGTACGTCCTCATCGTTCGCTTGAACGCTTCAATCGCTTCCTCAGTCGTCGGGAGAGAGTGCACGTATCGCTTGAGCCGCTCCATTTGGTCATCCTCTTGACGCGTTTTTGTCCAAAGCGATTGTTTTTCGACTAGTTCGTCACCATCATACGAGGACCGTTGATTGAACACGGACGTGCGCGCCGCACACAACTTGTCTTGCTTTGCCTTGTGCTTCGCCAGCCGCCGGTCGTGATCAGCCAGTAACCTGGAGAGCAACGGATTCACCGGCGACAGTACCCGTGACTGCTGGTTCTTGGCAGCGGCAGCTTGCGTGGCAGCAAGTGCTTCATCTAGTTGCATTCCGTCATCGCCTGTGTCCTCCTCCTCACTCGAGTCAACGTGGTGCTCGGACTTGGCCTTCGCCCTCGCGAAATACTTCTCCGCCGCCGTGTACGTCAGTGGAGCAAGATACACCACCCGTGCCCTCGCTTGGTCCACATCTATCGCACCGGGAACGATCTCGTGGAGCGGTGTGATTGGCAGTAGCGTCACCGACGCAAGACGCTTTCCATAGGGCTTGGCCTTTGACGTGGGAGACTTGCTGCTGTTGTGGGTGGCGAGTTCGGTGCGCTGGCTCATGCTCGACGACGCACGCATCGCTGGGGGATCGCGTCACCCTATCGGACTCGTACAACGCTGCATGGCCGTGGCGGAGCCTGGAGCAAGGGAACGCCCGCTGTCACGACAACATCTCACTTCAACGTCACCTTTTTGACCAATCTCGTTCGGCTGAATTCGATCTTGATTGGCTGAAACCCGGGCACTCACCAGGGAAACGCACGATGAGGGGTCGGTATCTAATGACTTCACCAGGAAGTCCGTGTATTTCTGCGCGCCGCTCACAAGACGCGGGTATTTATTCTCATTTACTGGTGCTTGGTCTGAAAATACCCGCCCTTTCGAGGTCTGCGCCACGCCGGATCGGTTGTGAGCCAAGCTTCGGGGGGAGGGACGAGTGGTATCACCATCAGCTCCATCGGCTCTCTAGTGCGCCAGATAAGACCACTGCAGGCCTCGAATAGCTACGTGCGCGATAAGAGTGCAGCGTATTCTCCCCGCCTTCACGCCTGCGTGTCCAGTCCATGGTCGTGGGTTTTGCTTCGTCGAAGCCGAGTCTCCAGCGCAAGCGATCATACCACCTGTAGGCGAGTATGCCGTCGGACACACCGCTTCATAAGGCAGCACACAATGGCGACAAGGGCGCGTGTCTGCAGATTCTCGACGAGAAGTCGGTCGATGTGAATGCGCCTGGCGCCGGCGATCGACGGGCGCTTCATCGAGCGGCCGGGGGCAACCACGCCGAGTTGTGTACACTTTTACTAGAGCGAGGAGCAGAGATTGACGGGGTGCGTTGACGTTGCGTGGGTCATTGGTTGTTGCTGTGGACTGACGCCTGTAGCTGCTGGTTTCAGGCCGACAAGAGTGGTCGAACGGCGCTTCATTGGGCTGGCATCAGTGGCCACAAAGAGGCAACGCTCGTGCTGCTGCAAAAGGGAGCGTCGATCAATGCCGCGACGACAACAGGCATGACAAGTCTCCACGGCGCAGCAGAAGGAGGCAAAGTCGAGATCGTGCGGCTCTTGATGGAGTGGAAAGCAGACTCGACCAAGAAGGACGCAAATGGGAAACTCGCGTTTGACTATGCAATGGATGGCAAGCACAAGGCCGTGGTCAAGGTGCTCAAGGAGATGGGCGATGCCGCGGCACAGAGTGCATCATGCGTCATCCAGTAGAACCGAGACCTTGCTTCACTTGAAGTCGCGCAGAGAATATATATAAACGCACGCATGGCGCTTAGAGTCCTTGATCGCACTGTCTAGTCCGTCGTCGCTAGGGGTGGTGGCATCTACCACATGTCCTTGTGCACGAGCCGCCCCTTAACGCTCAACTTGGAGGCGTTGCGAGACCCGCGCAGTTTCGTCTTGACGCGGCTCTTCATATCCTTTTGCACGCGGCGCTTGATGAACTCGCTCTCGGCGTCCACTTGGTCCCCATCTTCCTCTTCTTCCCCTTCTTCTTCCTCTTCGCCGCCACTCCCATCCTCTCCTTCGCCATCATTGGCACCGTCGTCAACGGCGACCTGTTCGAGCTGATCGGCTAGCTCGTTTGCTTCCTCATCAGTCTCGCCACCTTCGTCTTCGCCATCCTCCTCATCCGATTCCATGCGGTGCGCAGAGAACATTGTCATCTGAGCATAAATAAATACACGAGTCAGCATGTCCACCTCCGCTCGTACACCACCCAACTGAGCTGTACACGTACATCGATTGCGGCACCACCGTGCTCGCCACCAAAGCCACTCGCTTCGACTTCGACATCGAGACGATCACCACCCGAAATGATATTCTTCAGCTGCGGAACTTCATCCGGCGTGTAGGCGCCACCCTGCAGACGCGAGAAGAACTTGACGAGGCCATTCACGTCCCGATCAAAGAGTCTGCTCCCCACAATTGAAAGTGGTATTAGTACCGACCTCCCAGTCGCCAGTTCCACCCCCGTTGCAATACGTACTCGGTCGCGTTCGGGTGCGATGTGGAGATCATCTGTGGAAAGTCAATCATCGTGATCTTCCCCGACTCGCCGACCATAATGTTGTACTCGTTAAAGTCACAGTGGATGAGCCCGCACTCGGCGAGCCGCACGAGCACGGCCATGGACTGCTCGTACACGTCCTTGCCGCTCGCGAGGCGGCGCACCTGGCTGAGCGGCAAGCCGTCCACAAGGCTCATGACGATTGCGTGGCGGTTGTGGTCGACGGGCGTCGGCGTCGGGAAGCCGCGATCGTACAGCGCCTTGAGGAACGCGTACTCCTTCATGGCCGAGAGGCGCGACATGTAGAACCAGCTCACCGACTTGCGGTTGCGCAGGTAGTCGCGCTTGGACTTGACCGCGCGGAACGACGTGCGGCCGAGCCGGTGGAACTTAATGGCGACTTCGGTGCCGTCTTCCTGGGTCGCAAGGAAGATGTCGGACTCCTTGCCGACGCCGATCTGGCGACCGAGCCCCGTGATGTGGCCACGCTCGAGGAAGACGCGCAGCGCGAGGTAGTCGTAGCCGCTGTAGGTCAAGCGGAAGCCATCGTACGACGAGCCGTCGTGGGCGATGAGCTTGTTGCGCAGCAAGTGCGACAGGATCTTTTGGATGCCGCCGTGGCGCAGTTTGGCGATCGAGGTGATGAGCTCCACGGGCACGACTTCGTGGTTCTTCATGCCCATCTCAATGGCCGTGAGCACGCGGAAGTGCTCCTTTGTGAGGTACCGCATGGCCGTGACGTCGAGCTTCATGGTGACAGCCTAGCAGCACGGCGGGCAAGTTAGAAGAAGGCAAGCGGCGTCTCTCTCGGATGACGTCTCGCGCTTGCGTTGATCACCAACAAAAGTTGCAGGCCGTTAGGAACTATATCGAGAGAGTTTGTAACAACGCTGACCATCATTCCGTACTTATTTCTTGCAGCTGGAGGTCAGCTCGGAAATGGAGAGCAAGGTGAGCTTCTCGCTGCGCTCGACGAGCAAGCGGAAACGACTGCTCAATGGCGCTTCCGAGCGAAGCAACCAGCTGATGGGGACTGTAACTACTGGAGAGAGCAGTGGTGCTTTCCTCTCGGCGGAGGATGCGGCGCGCGAAGCGGCCTTGAATGCCGAGCAGGTCACCCATCCCAAGAAGAGAGCGATGCTGCTTGAAGACGAGCAAGCCAAAATCAAGCGTCTGCAAGTCGAAGGCAATACGCTAGCTGAAGCAGGTCGCTTCCGCGCGGCGATGGATCGCTGGCATGAGGCTGTTGCCGTCGACCCCCGGAATGCTGTGATATATGAGTTATTGGCACAGGCGGCTATGGCGGTTTGCGACGATTTTGACGCTGTACAGGTACGTGGAGTGTGAATCATCAAGCGCAGGCGTTCAGTTATGCAGAGCTGACACCGAGAAATGGCCAAGTTTGCCTTGAAAGCGACCCAACTCTCACCATCATGGGGTGAAGCGTACCACACGCTGGCGCGATGCCACCTAAATTTCGGCGAACTGGACTTGGCTCTCGACAATGTCAAGAAGGTACGACGCAGCGAGCTGCCTCAAGTGCTTTGCATAGCGCAGATGGCACTGAGACTGCAGAGAGTGATCGTAGGCGGAAGATCTGGTGGGCATCAACGACGAGCTTGCTGCGGATCGTCGAGAAATCGAGGAGCTGCTGGAGAGACAGCGCGAGATCGTGGAGCGTCGCGAGGCCGAGGCAAAAGGCGTGACGGACGCCAACAGGTTGCAGGTGATATCGTGCATGAGGCACCTTTCGTTACGCGGGCAAGTGGGATAAACCATCATCACACGTACTAAGGTGGGTGGAATATATATTCATATATATGTACAGGCAGTACTAGTAAGCTTACACGACGCAGTTCTCGAATAAAATATAGAGTGGTGAGGGTCGGAAGGGTGTCAAAAAAGCAAAAACCGTGCGCTCGGCGAGCAGCTTCAAGCACACGGAAATTGGTGGGGTGGGGTGGTTGGGGGGATGATACGGCACCACGGGGGATTACGCACGTACGCGCAACATGCAGTCTCTCCGCTGCCAGCGGGAAAAGAGAATTCATGAGCACAGCTGCTTGCCGTCGATGGAGTAGCCGTTGGAGCTGCCTCCGGATGCAGTCGTCGCAGAGTCTTCCGGGTACGAGTATTCGGCCTGAGCAGACAAACCAAAGGACCGTGAGTGCGTGCGGCAAATCACTGTGGTTCCTCGCAGTAGAAACTTACCGTGCTCTCTGTGATGAAGTGCATGTACGGACGCTTGCGAGAATTCTCGATGGAGTGGTCTTCTCGGCTATCCGGAGACGGTTCGCTCGAGTAGCAGTCGTACGGCTCGAGATCCTTCTCTTCGTCCATGCGACTGTCAAAGAGCGAGTCGATCTTTTGGCGCATGAGAAAGCACAACGTAGACGCCGCCGCGGTAATGTACTCTTCATCGACCGACTCGGTGGTGGGATCGTAGCGGCGCATCTTCTTGCGTGGGCTTCGCTCGTCGACCTCGTCGTGGGCCTGGTTGTGGGCGGATTCTGTATCCGACGGCGAGTTGATATTGGTGGCGTCGCCGCCCGCGGGTTTCTTCTCGCCTTTGAGTTTGGCGAGCTTGAGCAAGTACTTCTGCGCGTGCGTGCGCACTTGGGTCACCGAGCGCGTGCGCACGACTTGCTGCACGCGCTTCCACTTGTGGCCGTGTATCCGGAATCCGGCGAGGAAACGGTCGTGCTCTTCCGAGGACCAACGGCCGCCGCGGATCGAGTCGGACCCGTTCTCTTCGTCTCCGCCTTCGTCGTCGTCCGTGGGTGCAGGAGCGATGCGGCGTGACGGCGCCATCTTGCGGGGCGTGTCGTTCACGTCCGAGGGCGTCTGCGCGGTCGTGAGCGGCGACGACTCACTCGTGCTCGTGATGTTCCCGTCGGACACGGACCCAGAGGCTGACGGAGGATCGTTCAGAATAGACCGGACGCGGTTCATGGACGGCTCTTGCTTGGTGATGAGCGGCTTGCCGAACGAGTGCAGCGATGGCAGACTAAACTTCGGTAGCGACGTCGGCGGCTGCTGCTGCGACGTCGGCGCCGTCACGGGGTGGCTGCGGTTGAGGATGTTGGCCATCCCAAAGGCCGATGGCCCACGCCACGGTTCATTTTCCTAGCGAGTGCATTTCGGTCAGTCACTTGATCCGACAAAGAGAAGGAAAGATCGGAAGATCGCGTACCTTCTTGAGAAGAATGCTCGGCGGCGGCATGGCGGGCGGAAGTAAGGGTCCGTAGACTTCGCTGTTGGTATGGACGTACTCGGGGCGGTCGCCACGCGGCTTGCTGGTCGAGATCTCAAGATCCATTTTGGATGCGGGATTGGTAAGAGGCAGGGGCCGTAGGATGTGGCTGCACTGTACTCTACTGGCGCTGGATCTTGGCGACTGCTCGATCAAGATCGAGGACACGAGTGACGACAAGAGTAAGAACCTACACTGCGGATAAGGGAATGGGAGAGAGAGAGCCAAAGTGAGCCAACCAACGGTCAACTGACTGGAGAGACCTCGGCGCACATGAGGGATGCGGGTTCCTGCATGGTGGGGCAAGGGGTGCTGCCGCGCCGTGAAGCTCGCCACCAGATGCGGGGGACCCCAACCCGCGTCTGAGCCAAAGCACTTGCCACGGCTGGTTTGGGCCCCCCATGCGGTGGAGACATAGGCGTCAACATGGGCCAAGCGCAATCTGCGATCTAACCGAAATAGATCCGACAGAAACTGGCGCCCTTCCATCACCAGCACACCCCTAAATCGCCCAACCGCGCATGTCCCCAAGTCCCTCATGCATGTCCACGTTGTGACGCGTACCTGTCTCTATGGTCGCCGATCTTCTTTGCTCAAAGGCGAGTTTGCGTTTGCGTTTGCTGGAGGATGTCGGTGCAAGAGTGTCGCTGGTAGCGATCTGGGTCGCTGCAAGCAGTGGGTCCAAGACTTGGCGAGGTCGGTGAACAGAACGAGATGGCTAGTTTGGCTCGGGGCGTTGGTTCAGTCTCTTTATGCTCAAGAGATGGTCAACGAGTATTGGGGGTAGGGAACAGTGCGGACTCACGTCCGGGGTAGGGCTGTAATGGTGCAGACTTGAGGGAAGGGCACGAAGGAAATGCAAACAGAAGCGCGACGCAAAATCTATGCGAGATCGTCCTGTCGTGAATGTAGGATCGAAGTGGCAACGTGACACATATACGGTACAGAAGACCGCATGTAATTTCACATTGAGGTTCAGTTTCGTAGTGGCGATGCAAGTTGGTCGTCGCGGAACGAGCGAGAGGGGAGAGGCGAGAACATGGTGGGCTGGAAGTCTTCTCTACTGTACTGAACAAGTCAACTCTTTCTCCTCCGAAAAAAATCCTTCTTCCCCAAAATTCCACGTCTGCGACAAGAAACTAACTTCATCAAGTGCATCTGCAGTACATAGATAACATTTGTTGGGCGTTTTTTCAATCGGTTGAAGCTGAAGGGTATTCAAACCGCGGGGGGAGCGCGCTGGATTACATTTGTTTTCCCTGTCGCTCGGTATCTCCTCTGAGGGAAATTGTGGATCAGATGTTGGCACTCCTGGCGGAATCCAACTTGGATCGGCTGGGCTTGGTGGATCTTCGGCGGCCGCGACGTTTGTCGATCGGTCTAAACTACAGTTGGCCACTGTCTGTCACGGGTTGGGGCACAAGTTTTGACGTGGACCGACCTTAGAAGCCAGCTCAACGGTCCCGATCCCACCAGAAAAGGGCCAGTTCAACAGAGCTGGAGGGGAAAGATGTGGATCGGAGAGATACGATTGGTTGCTCCGAAACGAGGATTCAATCGAAGAATAGGGTTCCTTCCAGCGAGAGAACGAGAAAAGGGGTCCGCAGCAGATACAAAAAAGTATCTTCGTGGTGGATCGGGCCGTGAGCGGCTGCTAACTCTCACCCAACGAAGTGCAGAAGCAGTTGATCATGAATAACGCCGGCTTCCAGTCTCTTTGAGTCCCATCCCGACATTCTTCTCTCTGAGATAAGAGAAAAAAAGTCTATTCACCTCACTGCGAACGGACTGACTGCCACCAGCAACGAGGACTTCCAACGGGAGTTTCATGCATTGCAATCATCTCATGCTTGGTGGAGTTGTTTTGGAGTTGCTTATCTGTAACTAATGGCTGCAACGATGCGAAAGAAATGCCAGGTTTCCATGTGGCCCCAGTGTACTTACTGTACACCACGCTGAACAGAGTACTGTAGAAGACCTCGCAACGGGGCCTCAATTCGGCCTCCCTCCTGTCTTCTGGCTGTCAACGGCCTCCTTCCCGCTAAGATAAAGAGTCGATCAGTGCGGTTTCCGTCGATTGACGGATTGACGGATTGACGACACTGACACTGCCAACAACGCATCGAAGTCGAGTCAACTCTTTTGCCGAGAAAAGAAGAAAGAAGAGAGAGAACAACCACCATGAAACGCTCGGGCACTGACTCCCTCCTTCCCGTCACAACCACACACACACCGCAAGATCCACAGCGCAGAAAACACTTTGGATGTGGATCGGAGAAAAGAACGTTGAGGCTGACAGGTCCTCAGCGATTGGCGCCAGTTTTTCGTTGGCATAGAGAAAAAAGAAGAAGAGAGAAAAGGAGGCCACAAACTGACTGCTCGGGGAATGTGTGTGCCCAAGAGATTCAGCAAATGCCTGTCATGATTGGCTCGTCTGGTATCTTATGTCGGAAAATTTTTATCCAATAGCAATTACCAAGGAAGATAAATCCCAACCAATCAGAACTCTTCCTTGAGTATCCTTCTGGTTCTGAGCTGGTGTCAGCAGCTCTATCGTTCCATTCTCGGTATCGGAGAGCATGGCCCACAAGGCTGATGTGCTGGCGTTCGACCGCGAGAAGCGCGTGTACAAGGACGTCTACGTCGACAATTTTCGCCGCGTACGCCACTTCCCGGCGCTTGCAGCGATCGGCGCCGGTCGGTCCGATGGCGATAGCGTCATCCTCGTCCAAGATGCCGGCCATGAGGGCGAGCTGCCCTCAGCACCACGATCAAAGATGGCGGATGTCGCGAGTCGACTGATGCCAACAAACCCGGTAGACACTCCTGCAATGATGTGATTGATCGCAATGGCGCTCTCATATGGACCTCGGGTTTCTTAGGTCGACGATATGTTTGCAACGACGCCACCGCTGACGATGTTCCGCACAGCAGTCATGTCTAAGCACACAAACGCGCGTCGCGAAGCGGCATCGCTGGACTCGACCACCGGATCTGAAAAGACATCGCCGACGTATGGGCCGGTGAGGTCGGGGCTCACACCGCGTTACAACATTGCCCAAGAGGTAAGTAAATACCTGTGATGCCAAGTGGGCTTCTCCAGCTCTCACCCCGTTGGACGCATATTGGCTGTCCATGTAGAAAGCGATATTCAAGCTGATGAGCGCAGCCGACGCCAAGTCCACTATTGCACGAAAGGTATCATACGACAGTGAAGCCTACCGTGACCGGCCGATGAATGCGCGAGAGGTATGCATCCATATTCACGCCCGTGGTGTTCGCCACCGACAAGCTAATTCACATGCCTTTTCGATCTAGGTGTCTTCTCCGCATGGCAAACCCGAGTGGGCGTATAATAATCCGATGGTCGCAAGGGAGGATGTCCGCACACGCAAGTATTTCCATGTACCACCCGAGGGCGTACTGAAGGCCGACCGGAAGTATACGCAAGAGTTCATCACGCAGCACGTCGAAGCCTATGAACAGAGTCGACAGCAAGTCACGCGAGCGAGACTCAGCACATAATTCACCTTTATATAGGAAGTCAGACTAGATATCCCGTGGATCGCAGGTACGAAAGTACAAAGCTCTCGCAGTGACTGATTCTTGCGATCAGGCCTCCGTCGTATCGCGCGTGGGGCCACCACGACGGCGTTTCCGACGCCCCATTCGGTGCGCTTTCAACTTCTTTCTTGTGCAATCTCAGCTGCCAGGTCCAACGCAACGTTTCTTTCAGTCAAAATCACACAGCAGGCTCAAGTATACCCAACGCACCGCAACACGCAGAGCATTTTCAGGGGGCAGTGGTTGTACTTTCGAGGTGAACCGGAGGCCTCGGTCGGGCACGAGATCACGGATGGACTCGGCCATGAGAAATGGATTCATCGAGAACGCAAAGTCGTCGCCGTACCATTCGCACACTTGCTGATGGACTGAGAGAAAGTCGAGCGATCTTAGCAGCCGCACAATAAAGTCCTGGCCGTGCCAGACGAACATGCGTCGATGAGGGACTGGTCCATGATTCACCCACCGCTCGATGTGCTCCAGTGCACTCACGGAGAGTTGCACCACGCCAACTGCGACGTCCAGAAAGTTGTCAAAGGCGTGGAATCGTTCCTGGAATAGCACGGCCGACGCGTAGCGCTTCACTGCATCTCGCACAACGGCGGGGAGTTGTGTGGACAGCTTGTCATAAGCCAGCACTGCCGTGATAGCGTTCTGGTAGAGTTCTTCTTGGACAGGATCACCAAGCGGAGTCACTCGAAGTGACTCGGGCGTCGCGGTGAGTCGTCTTCGTGGAGAGTATACTGGCGAGATGTCGGGAGGTGCGTGTTCAGTGGCCATCGGTAACACTGGAAGTGACCGAACTTCCCATGGCGACCGCCACTTTTGTTTGGCTTCAATCTCCTGAAGCCGCTCAAGCTCCTCCTTCAATCCAATGGGTACTTCCCATTGTCGCCGAAGACGATCGAATGCCAAGCCTCGACGGTCTTTCGCATCGTCTTGGAGCAGACGTACGTACCTGAATCGAACATTGCGTTCTCGTTCGAAAGGCTCGACCACGTACTGGACATCCAGGGTCTTCCCATCAGAGTTGATTGCTCGCACCTGTGCAGCACACCGCCCACGTGAGATTC